>QUWJ01001997.1:0-83618 GCA_003430845.1 Xanthoceras sorbifolium
AACCTCGCGACAGTTTTTTAATATCCCTTGAAAAAATGAATAAAGAAACTAGGCAAAGGAGATAAATAATGGGCCCTTGGTGACTTGTGTTAGTTACAGCTCACCTTGTGAAATTTCATAGCCATGGTGCCTGAGAAGCCTAAAGCATAATGCAGTAGAATAGAGGTCTTGTTCTATGCTATGATTGTGGATCTTAATAGACGCTGCTATGGAGTCCAAAGCTTCCAAGATTTGCTTGTTAGGTTTGTGAAATTTGAATCCTGAGTAGACCCAAAAGAGGCTCAGATAGCAGACCCAAGTGAGGAGCCCAAGCAAGAGACCCAAGAGAGGCCAAAACAGTAGGCTCAAGAGAGGCCAAGACAGTAGGCCCAAGAGGGGAACCCATGAGAGAGGCATAGGAGAGGCCCATATGAATAGTGTTGATAGTGAATAGTGCACCGACTGGTAGGCCCCATACGCGATAGTATCAATGGTGAATAGTGCACTGACTGGTGAGCCTCATACGGTTTGACTATGCACAGACTGGTGGGCCCCATACGGTTTGACTATGCACAGACTGGTGGGCCCCATACGGTTTGATTATTCACCGACTGATGGGCTCCGCACAGTTTGACTATGCACCTACTGGTGGGCTCCACACGCTTTGACTATGCGCCGTTTGGGGGGCCCATACGGTTTGACTATGCGCCGTTTGGTGGGGCCCATACAGTTTGACTGTAGACGAATGGCGAGCCCTACACATATACGCCTGAATAGTGCCGATAAATAGAACCGTATACGCGTGAATAGTAATCATAAATAGTAACCAGACAACTCCTATAAATAGCCTCTCATTTGTGATAATCAAGCAACTCATCTATCAAGTGAGTGAGTTCACAGAGAAAGCTCGAGTTGAGCGACTCAGTATCCAGGCAGGAGGCCCAGGCGGATCCGGACAAGAGGCCTAGGAGGGTCCAGGCAGGAGGCCCAGGCGGATCTAGACAGGAGGCCTAGGCAGATCAGGGGCAGTGACCCCAATGAGGAGCCCAGGTGTAGCATCCCCCGACCCGATCCGGGCGGACCGACTCGGGAAGCGCTACTCGGACTTTCTAAACTTTTCACGACTTCATTTTACGTTTTAAAATCAGTGTGAGCCCATAAAACAGTTTAGAAATCGTTTTTAAGTGAGCCCATAACACTAAATAAACTTTTTACGAAAATTCGGCAGAGTACCGTTTGTTTTTCGGATTTTCCAAAACCTGTTTTCCACAAATAAATCCAAAATTCACATTTTTCACAAACACTTCTATCACTTTCAATCAGTTGCGTACTCTGCCGTTTAGTGCGACTTTCACAAATAGTTTATAAAATAATAACAAATCAGACTTTACTATTTACATTTAAATAATAAAAGACAATAATCATAAAATAATTAATTACAAAACATTTTACAAAACATATTTACAAATTCCCTGTATATGCATGCTTTCAGAATATATACACATAACAAAAGTATAGCTACCCAACTGTACAATCCTGTGACTCGATCTGCAACTCTTCCTTCAGTCTCTAGCCTCCTCTGGATTCCTGGTACCTACGCGTTAGAAACAAAACTAACGCGCTAAGCATAAAGCTTAGTGGGTGTACTAAAATCTCAATATGGAAACGTATATAACTTTTAATAATAACAATTCACATTATATATATATCAATTCAAATCATGTTCAAAACAATTAAATTGCAGAATCAAAGTATATAATAATTTCAAGCACTTGAACTTTAATAATGAGGTCAATATATATAATTTTTTATCAATAAAAGCATTCAATACACTTTTCAATTCCAATCAATTCTGGCTCGCTAGAATACTAAACATATACGGACTGGAATATGGGTCAAGCTCCCAACTCCCAGAACGAATTCTGAGGAGGTATGTGGCACCCCCCGACCCGATCCGGCCGGACCGATCCGGGGCGCGCCACTCGGACTTTCACATCTTTTCAAAACTTCATTTTTCATTTTAAACTCGTTGTGAGCCCATAAAACATTTTAAACTTTTTACGAAAATTCGGCAGAGTGCTGCTTGTTTTTCGGACTTTCCAAAACCTGTTTTTACACAAAACAATTCCAATTCAAATACACATTCTTCACAAACACTTCTATGTCAATTTCAAACAACTGCGCACTCTGCCGTTTAGTGCGACTTATTAATCACAATTTATAAAATAAAACAGTTCAAACTTTATATATATATATATATATATATATATATATATATATATATATAGACATTCAAAAAGCATAATGTAATTAATTAAAAACATATTACAAAACTTATTTACAATCCCCCTGTATATGCATGCTTTCAAAATATATATACATAACAAAAGTATAGCTACCCAACTGTACAATCCTGTGACTCGGTCTGCAATTCCTCCAGTTCTTCAGTCTTTCGCCTCGTCCGAATTCCTGGTACCTACGCGTTAGACACAAACTAACGCGCTAAGCATAAAGCTTAGTGGGTGTACTAAAAACTCAATTAAATAAACTACAATATAATTAGTCTTTAATGAGAAATAAACCACAAGATAAACATTTTCATCACTAATCGATTTCAAAACAATTGAATTTCCAAAATTAAATCATTAAACAATTTCAATTTCTCGAAGTACAATAATGAAATCAACATAAGAATTCGATCAATAAAATCATTCGATTCACTTTCAATTCTATCAATTTTGGCCCACTAGAATACTAAACATATACGGACTGGAATATGGGTCAAGCTCCCAACCCCCAGAACGAATTCTGAGGAGGTACGTGTCTCCCAACTCTAGGACCGTGGGTACGGAACCTAGAGAGGTACATAGCTCCCTATCCCAGGAACGAATCCTTGGGAAGGTACATTAACTCCCAACCCCCGGGACGAATCCCGAGGAGGTACGTATCTCCCAGCCTCTGGACGAATCCAAGAGGAGGTACATCAATATCATCAATATCAATCAATCAATATCGGCGCAGTACTGCTCAATAAAACCCAGCTGGTATACCAACCTCCTATATCCACTTCTATGTCTACGTATCCTAGGGCCGTTTCAATAAACTATTTTCACAATAATCACAATATAGTACAAATCATGAACAATAGTCATGCGAGCAATATTTTTCTCAAATCACAACAATCGAAATGTTCGAAAACGAAATTGAAATACAATCTATCACAAATCAGTCCAAAATAGTCCAAAATAAAGATATCAACATCGATTTTTCATAAACTCAACAATAAAGACAATAAACAGTGTTCATACGAAAATCAAATGCGAGAAATCTCTACAAAATCGAAAACGAACCGGAAACAATAACGAAAAACGAAAAATGAAAACGATAACAAAACAATAACGAATATTTTCGTAACGATTTCGAAAACAAACGTACACCTACCTCGGTACCGTCTTTCGTTCGAGAAATTCGCGTTTTTACGATTTCGTTTCCTTCCCTTTCCCTTCTCTTTCTTTCTTCTTCTTCTTCTTCTTCTTCTTCTTCTTCTTCTTTTCTCGCTCTTTTCTCTCTCTCTCTATTCTGTGATAATTTCTGGCTTCCTCGAGAAGCCACTTCTTTTTTTTATATTTTTTTCGCTACCGCGACCGCCGTCGCGACCTGTGGTCGCGGCACCAGGTCGCGGTGCTCACTGGAGTGCGCGCACCGCCTTCGTCGCGAGCGCGCCCTGGTCGCGCGAATGGTCGCGTTGCTCTCTGCCCGTTTTTGACACTTTCATCGCGAGCAGTCCATCGCGACCTGTGGTCGCGGTGGCTGGTCGCGTTGCTCACTGCCAGGTTTTGCCATTTTCATCGCGAGCAAGCCATCGCGACCTGTGGTCGCGGTGACTGGTCGCGGTACTCACTGCCAGATTTTGCGTTTTTCACCGCGAGCGAGCTGTCGCGACCTGTGGTCGCGGTGACCAGGTCGCGATGCTCTCTGGTCCAGTTTTCCAATTTTTCATTTTTCACTATTCAATCTGATCCACTTGAAATCATAAAATAAACATACATTTAATTACTTTTACACCCCCTCAAATAGTAAAAATTTATTTTTCACATATTTCATATATATCTAAAATTCATCACCCGAAATCCGGGATGTTACAAGGTACGTGTCTCCCAACTCTAGGACCGTGGGTACGGAACCTAGAGAGGTACATAGCTCCCTATCCCAGGAACGAATCCTTGGGAAGGTACATTAACTCCCAACCCCCAGGACGAATCCTGAGGAGGTACGTATCTCCCAGCCTCTGGACGAATCCAAGAGGAGGTACATCAGTATCATCAATATCAATCAATCAATATCGGCGCAGTACTGCTCAGTAAAAACCCAGCTGGTATACCAACCTCCTATATCCATTTCTATGTCTACGTATCCTAGGGCCGTTTTCGATAAACCAAATTCGCAAGAAATGTCACAATAATTACTCAATAACAATAATTACTCAATAAACATACAAATCACATAATATTCTTCAAGAAACATATTCAATAATCTTACGAAAATCAAAATCAAGTATTTTTCACAAATCGTAACAATCAAAATATTCGAAAACACGATCCAAATGCTGTCTATCGTAAACGTATTACAAATCAACAATAGCTATGCAAATCATCAATTTTTCTTCATATAACATAAACCATTTTTATACGAAAATCGAAAACGAAGAATCGAAAACGTAAACGAAAACAAAACGAAACGAAATCGAAAACGAAAACACAAACGAAAACGGAAATGAAAACGATAACTAAATACTTTTCATAACGATTGCGAAAACAAACGTACACCAACCTCGGTACCGTTTTTTCGTTCGAGAAATCGCGGTTTCACGATTTCTTTCCCTTCTCTTTTTCCTTTCTCTTTCTTCCTCTTCTTCCTCTTTTTCTTTTCTTTTCTTTCTTCTTCTTCTCTCTTCTTCTTCTTCTTTTTCTTCTCTCTTTTCTCTCCTTTTTCTCGGCTCTTTCTCTCTCTTTCTCTTATGTTCTGTTTTCTCGCTTCTGCGAGAAATTTCTTCTTTTTTTTATATTTTTTTCGCTACCGCGACCGCCGTCGCGACCTGTGGTCGCGGCACCAGGTCGCGATGCTCACTGGAATGCGCGCACCGCCTTCCTCGCGAGCGCGCCTTGGTCGCGCGAGTGGTCGCGCTGCTCTCTGCCCGTTTTTGACACTTTCATCGCGAGCAGTCCATCGCGACCTGTGGTCGCGGTGGCTGGTCGCGTTGCTCACTGCCAGGTTTTTCCATTTTCATCGCGAGCAAGCCATCGCGACCTGTGGTCGCGGTGACTGGTCGCGGTACTCACTGCCAGATTTTGCGTTTTTCACCGCGAGCGAGCCATCGCGACCTGTGATCGCGGTGACCAGGTCACGATGCTCTCTGGTCCAGTTTTCCAATTTTTTATTTTTTCACTATTTAATCCGATCCGCTGGAAATCATAAAATAACGATTTTTTCACTATTTATTTTTTAGTTTTACATTTACACCCCCTCAAATAGTAACATTCATTTTCACATATTTCATATATATCAAAAATTCATTACCCGAAATCCGGGATGTTACACCAGGTGTACGGTTCCATGAGCGAAAATACTTAGAAAGAGCAGAGAGTATAAATACACATGAAAGGAAAAACTGTGTGAGTTTTTCGTATAAGTGTTGTTGTGATAGGTCTTTCATAGTGAATTGAGTGCTGGTGCACTCCGTGGATGTAGGAATCAGTTAATTGCCGAACCACGTAAAAAATTGTTGTCTCCTTTACTATTCTACTTGCTTCCGTATGTGTGCCCTGTGCAAATTTGCATGTTTGCATACATTTTATCAATTCCGCTGTGCCGGGAATCGGATCGGATTCCCAACATTGCTTCTCCAAGAGGATTGAAAGTCCTAGTTTCATGAGCATGTCAATTATCTCTAGCTTAGCTAAAACCTCCACTGATTTAGCAAACATCAGCTTCACCACCTTCTCTTTCAGCTCCGCAGCTCGGCTTTTCTCCTCTTCCTACTAAAACACATCACATAAATATTATTCCAAAAGAGTGTGTGCGTGTGTGTCTATATATATATATATATATATATATATATATATATACACACACGTACCTTTGACCTAAGTATTTTATTCAATAAATTAAATACAAACGAACACTGTCTTAAAATTTATCTGAAACTTTTCTTAAAATTTAAGTCTGTTTGTATAGATAACAAAATTGGCAATTTTATATCAGTGATATTGAGAACCCCTGTAAAAAATGATATGAGAAAAGTTAAACAAAATAAAAAAAATAAAAAAGGGTTCAAGCATCACACATCAAAGTTGGCTTGTAATTAGCTGACCGCTGCCTTGGTGGTATCGTATTCGAGGCTTCAGGCTTCATGATAAAGCGTTTTCAGCAATCTCTCTGTACATGTTCTGAACTTCTGATTCAATGGAAGATATATATAGAGCCATAGAGGGTATGAAATAACATGTATATTTTCTTTATTATTTTGTAGAACAGACGTGCCAGACTGAGAATTTTAAGAAAATAATTTTCATCTGACTAAATAATTGGAGTTGGGGTCGAGTTTTATTGGACTTTTTTAAAACTTTATTAATAAAATAAAATGGCACAGAAAAATATGGAATTTATGGTAATAAAGAATATGTCAGATTTAATTAAAAATATGGAATAACATAAAACATTTTTTTTTTGAAATGTAACACCTCCCTTAGAGATGGCCCCGGTTCGGTTCGAACCGAACCGGCGGTTTTGAACCGGAACCTAAGGTTCCGGTTCAAAACCGGTAACCGGAACCGGGACACCCGGTCCCGGTTCCGATTTTTTATTTTTTGGAACCGGAACCGCCGGTTCAAAACCGGTTAGGAACCGGAATCGGCGGTTTCGCCGGTTCCGGTTCCATTTTTTAAAAAAAAATTGAAAAAAAAAAATTTTGTTTCTTAAAAAAAAAAAAAAAAAAAAAAGGAACTGCCGTTCCGGTTTCGGTTCCGAAACCGGCAGTTCCACACCCGTTCTAAGAACCGATTGAAGAACCGAACCGACGGAGAACCGCCGGTTCAAAACCGGAACAGGAACCGAGACCCCTACGGTTCCGGTTCCGGTTAGGCCAAAAATGGAACCGGAATCGACAGTTCCAAAACCAGAACCGCCAATTCCGGAACCTTGGCCATGTCTACACCTCCCGGTTTTATTAATAAAACATTTTTTATTAAAAAATTCCATATTTTTAATAAAATCGGGAGGTCTGACATTTAAAAAAAAATGTTTTTATATTATTCCATATTTTTAATAAAATCTGACATATTCTTTATTACCATAAATTCCATATTTTTCTGTGCTATTTTGTTTTATTAATAAAGTTTTAAAAAAATCGAATAAAACTCGACCGGTCGACCCACCTCCAATTATTTAGTCAGATGAAAATTATTTTCTTAAAATTCTCATAATATTAAGGTAAGGTCTAAAGTATTAAGGTAAGTTCCTTGAACAAAAATCTTCCGACTCGGAAGATGTTAAATTTAAAAAAAAATTAATTTAATTAATTATTTATATATTTTTAATTAATCTTTTCTTATGATCAGTCCTGAGTCAGGATATAAGGGGTGACCATCTAAAGTTACAAGCTCAAGAAATTCAATAATAGTATGTTCTGATTATACAAAAAAAAAAAATCACCAAGCCATTTAATTTCTTTTTTTAAATTATATTTATTATGTCAATATTTTAACAAATTTAAGGATTCAATTTATTAAATCCACATTTAGAAGATCATTTACAGTTAAATTCAGATCACCCAAAAGCCAGGCCTAGTCCTACACTCCTACCTCTTCTAAAATTAACAATTCGCTTTCATTTCTTAGTCAAACAAATTGTCTCTTCAAATCAAAACATAAAAATAAAAAATTCAGTGTATGTACGTACAGATGATGATTGTTTCTACACACTTTTAACCACAAATAAGAATAGTAAATAGTCATGGCTACTGAAACCGAACCGACAGTTTTGATTTCAGAACTATTCGGTTCCGATTCTTTTTTTTAAGGTTAATCAGAACCGGGACCGGTTATCCCGGTTCCGGAATCGATTTTGAATCGGAACCTAAGGTTCCGATTTAAAACCGTCGGACCGGGGCCATCCCTAATAGTAAAGAAAAAAAAAATGTGTCTGATCTGATTTTCTTGTAATACACGTACTAAGTGCACATCATATTTATTAGGTGGAAGAAAATAAAATCCCACGTGCCCATAACTCAATTTATATCTCAACAATCTATTTAATATAATATGTTTGGTAAATAAGATAAATTATTATTAATATGTATTTATTTAAGGGGTCATACTACAAATAATTACATATTTATATTAATTTCGGTAAAAGATCCAAATACATATAATTAGATCAGATTTCGAAAAATATTTATGTAATTATCCCTTTATTTTATTACACGAACGCTCTTAATTTTCCTTCACTGTCGTTAGTTTTATCTTTTTTTAAGTCTTTGGCTAACTTTGCTCTTGAAATGTCAAATTTGTCCCTCTAACAGATATTTTACCATATTATAATATTATCTCTCTAAAAAAAATGTTAAAAATAATTAAAATAGTTAATTAATTAATTAAAAAATAAAATTTTTTATAAAAAATTTAAAGAATTTCAAAGTATCACTATCTCTTACGAGATCATAACAAATTTCTTTTCAAATGGAGGATATTCGTTACAATCTCCTCCACTGATGTCTACAATTTGGAGAAGCTTGTAATCCATCAAATAAGAACACCAAAAAAGAAAGGGCGAATTGCAATAGAACACTAAAAAAGAAGTTTGGTTACAATCTCCTGGTGGATTGAGATGCTTCCGTGTGTATTGCATCCCTGAGGATGCGTTTGGTGCGCGAGATTAAATTGGACTATTTTTATGGGATGAAATTGGATTGGATTGGTTTGGATTGGATAGGACTAAATTAGTACTGTAATGTGTTTGGTACCGTATAGGATAAAAATAAAAAGAAATATATTTATTTAAATATTTTAAATTAAATTAAATTTGGTGAAACATTTAAATTAAAAATATTAAAACTTTAAAATGTTATAATAATATATATATAATTAAATTTTTAAATAAATTTAATTTTATATATAAATAGTTTAATAAAATATAAGAATTTTTTTTAAAAAAATAAAAGGAAGAGAAAGGAGCCCAGCAAAAAAATTGAAAAATTAAAAGTAAAATACAATCTTAAGCCAATCCCAAGCAACAAACATACCTTTGCTCAAACAAGGGGTGGACTTATTTTTGGGTTTTGAATTTAAATATTTGAGTGTATTGTTGAGTTCACAATAATTAAAATAAAAAAAATTAATAAAATTGAGCAAAGGTGGATAAAATAAGTTACAAGAAAAAGAAAGACAATAAATAGGCTGAATGGTAAGTTTCCAGTAGGTATAAACATGTGTTAACATACAAGTTAAGACTATATCTTTTTTCGTGTTATTTTTATAGCATAATATGGTCAATTTAATTTTCAAATATTATTTATATGAGTATAATATAAATATTATTTAGTTTTTAAAAGTTAACAGAAATGTTGACGGTAAGCAATTTAGATGCACTAATTTGATACAAATAGAAGAAAAAATGATTGTTTTGATAGTAAATGAAACAAAAATGATTAAATTTCCCAATACTCTAAACTTTTGTCCTAAATTGATATTTTTCCAAAAAATAGGGGTCGATTTGATATAATCTTTAGTATCAATTCAACATACATATGTAATGTATATTAACAAACTAATGATTAAAAGTTGTGTTATATTCTACATTTAAAAAAGAAGAAGAAGAAGGACAACAACAAAAGCAATGTCACTGCTTAATTATTAGAGTCATTAAATTTATTATAGAGATTCAACAGAGCATAACAATCACATTATTGAGAGCCAAGAAAACACCAAGTAATTAAGCAGAACACCATAGAACATCCAAAAACACGGTTACATCATATAGGCTCAATCAGTACAGACAATATTTTGCTCTTAAGATCTTCTTGAACGCTGAACCCATCTCCATCTTGGTAAAAGCAATACGCTACTCGTGGATAGTTTGCGAGGATATTCACAAATGGTTTCACTTTCTTCCAAGCTGATGGACTAAGAATTAACCCATTAACTTTTGTTAAAGTTTTACTTATTAAATCTGTAATGTGATTCCGAGCTATTTCCTCCGAGACATTCACTTCTCGCATGTAACACTCGATCGCTGATGGAGCGTCACCTCTTTCAAGCTCTGCCTATTATAACGTAAATTAATAATGTAAACTTAATTTATAAGCAAGTGTTCAACTCGCACATACGTACCTTGAAAAGTTTTTCCTGTCATTTATTGAATATAACGATTGTTATACATATAGTTACCTTAGAAGTGGATAAATCATTCCATAGTCGAACTATTGTGCATGGATCATACATGATTTGCTGATTTATTTCCAGAAAATGTTCCATCTCATCAGACACCTCATTCATTATAGAAAAAAATGAATGGACTCCAAGAACCAAGCATCCAGATGTGATCCATCCAATACCCAGATACTCTTGTAGAGATGGGGTATATCCCTCGTTGTACCACTTTGCTTCCATGAGTAATGCTTTAGTGTGATCTGCCCACTATATAGATAAAAAAGAAAAAAAAATCTAATTAATGATGGTGCTTTGTGAAAAAGAAAAAAATATCAATTTAATTTTTGATAGAAAATTATATTCAAATTAACATTAATGATATTTTTTGCTTAATTCAACGGAATTTAAAAATTCAGGAACGGTTTATATTCATCATATAAATAGACTCGTATCGTACGTACCACTTTCTTCAAATAAGGTAACACTTGATTCCAACCCTTTTCATCTTCAATTTCATGAGCCATCTCATTGATAGTATCATATAATGCTTGAAAAAATATCTTCATATATTCTGGCAAATTTTGAATTTCATTGAAGTCCCACCTAAATTGGAAAAAAAAAAATTATCAAGATTCCTAGATAAAATAAAACATGAATAAGTATCCAATTTTGAGATTATTATTTTATGATAATAAATCAAGCACACACTAACCTATCAACAGCATTAGTGAGGTGTTGTAGTTCCTCCAAGGATCCATAAACATCATAAATATCATCAATTACTATAACCAAAGCAATGGCTTTAGCAAACCATTTTCTGTAGCTGCTTTGCTTAGGATCAGAAACGAGTCCCAATCCAGTCATATAACTTTCAATCACTCGATCCCTAGCAAAGTTTAATTTCCCAGACAGGCCCAAATTCTTCCACCACCTAATTTCACAGTAGCACAAAAATGTTACTTTTTCGCTGCCCTCCATTTTTTTTTTTTTTTTCTGGTTGAGAGCATGCATGCATTAACTTTGGGCAAGTTTTAGTAGTTTCTACTATTTTTCGGTTAAAATATAATAAGATGGACAAGAACAATTCAATTCTTTCTTAAGAATTGAAATTCATCAAAAACATTTCTTGAAGTCCGTTAGAAATTTTAAAATCTCCTGAAATTGTTAAAACATCTAATTTGTTTAACAATTGCAGCTATGTCCCCTTCTTTAAAAATAAATAAAGAGTGTTCTTAAAAAGTTGGACAATTATTAACTTATCCCTATATTTTGATAAATTATGAGTTTTTAACATAGTTTGCTTTATTATTACTTTGGGCCCTAAATTTTTTAACAGTGAAACTAAATTTTTTTTTTAAAAAGACAGTTTTACCCTTAACTCTATTTAAATAAGTTAAAACTATAATTTTACCCTCAAACTTTTCAAAAGATTATGTTAATTATTTATTAATCAAAAGGGTAATATGGTCATTTTATATTAATTTTTTTTAAAATAAAATGGATCTCCACTGCCCTGGATGGTAAAGATAATATTAAAAATATTTAAAAAATAATTTTTTAAAAAGAACAGTTAAAAAAATATTTTATATTCTTCTTGGTTTTGAGATCCAACTCCAGATTGGATCTCCAAACCCATCAAACCAATAACAAAAAAAAAAATTTGAAAAGCTTGAATCTCCAACGATGGATACAATTTTCTATTTTATTTTATTTTTTTGTATTCTTGGTGGAGATCTAGATTGGATCTCCACACCAAGACCAGAAAAAAAAATTGAAAATCGATTTGGGTCTCCATCTCTAGGATCGATTTTCAATTATTATTTTTTTTTATTGTTCTTGGTGAAGATCCAGATTGAATCTCCATTAAAAATAATTTTTTTTAAATTTTTCATTCATAATATTTTTTTTTTAAAAATAATTTAATATGATCTCCACCATTCATCAATCTTGATGGAGGGTGGAGATCTATTTAATTTTTAAAAATTTTTTAACTAGGGGTAGGTGGTTAATTCACCAAAAAAACATTTAGTGTTGACATGTAGATAGGTTTAAAGACAAAAATACCTCTGAAACTGTTAAGTTTGACCAACAATTGACTTACAGAATGACTGAATTGATAAATTTATGAAAACTTAGAGCCTATGGGTACCAATAAAGCAAACCGCGTTAAAAAATTCATAATTCGTCAAAATTTAGAGACTAAATTGATAATTTTCTCTAAAAAAGTAATATATTTAACGAAAGACTAATGGTTTCGTTATAAATACCTGGAGACCTCCTTGAGTTCATTTTGATGTGTGGCTTGAACCATATTGAAATTAAGTTTTGCCAATTCAAGTAAAATTGTGTTCATGTTTTTGTTTTTCTCATACATATTTATATTCCATTTGACTTCGAACCACTGCAGTCTCCAGTGCGATGGAAGTTCCAAAACATAGGCTACTTTCTCTGCAAGTTCACCATCCAAAGTAGAATAGGCTTCCCTCAGAATTCCAGTGGAGAAACATTTTGCCTCATCCAAGATGTTTTCACATTCTAAAGCAAGATGTGAGGCCTCAAAGAGTTCCATCAATCCTTTGATATCTCTGCATTTGCCTTTTGAAAATGTTCCATTTTCATCCATGAAGCACCTAAATATATCTAAATTACACAAACATATATAGTTGATTAGTTTATTATTATAGGGTTAGGCTAAATCAACTTAAGAGTTTAATTTAAAATTGTGACTTCAATATTCATCCATCCATTTGCTCTTAATCTAATGGTGGAGAAGAAGAATAGATGATAACCCTTAGATTTAAACCAAATAAATTGATGGATATTGAATTAACAGAAATTAAAAACCAAGATGTTTTTGATATACAGTAAATAGATTTTTTTTTTCCTAAATTAAAATTCGAGGGTTGTTTTTGAAAAAAGGAGCAAACCTCGTGACAGTTTTTTTACATATCCCTTGAAAAAAATGAATAAAGAAACTAGGCAAAGGAGATAATTAATGGGCCCTTGGTGACTTGTGTTAGATACAGCTCACCTTGTGAAATTTCATGGCCATGGTGCCTGAGAAGCCTAAAGCATAATGCAGTAGAATAGAGGTCTTGTTCTATGCTATGATTGTTGATCTTAATAGATGCTGCTATGGAG
This sequence comes from Xanthoceras sorbifolium, assembly GCA_003430845.1. Taxonomy (NCBI): domain Eukaryota; kingdom Viridiplantae; phylum Streptophyta; class Magnoliopsida; order Sapindales; family Sapindaceae; genus Xanthoceras; species Xanthoceras sorbifolium. The sequence goes on from QUWJ01001997.1 coordinate 13,545, forward strand.
TCCAAAGCTTCCAAGATTTGCTTCTCCAAGAGGATTGAAAGTCCTAGTTTCATGAGCATGTCAATTAGCTCTAGCTTAGCCAAAACCACCACTGATTTAGCAAACATCATCTTCACCACCTTCTCTTTCAGCTCCTCAGCCCGGCTTTTATGTTCCTCTTCCTGCTAAAACACAGCACATAAATATTATTCCAAGTGTGTGTATATGAGTGTGTGTATATTATATATATATATATATGTCACTGATATATGTATTTGCATGAACATTGAAACCAAAGATTAGATCAGAATTATGCCATATTTTTCATGAATTATGTTTTAATTTGAATGTTAGTGATGACTAGAAAATATAGTTAATATATTATATGTGTATATATATATATATATATATATATATATATATATATATTAGAGTAATAAATATATGTATTATTCATGTATTACTATTTATGTAATTAATTAGTTTTGCAAGGTTAGTTTAGTCTTTTTATTAGTTTGTATATATATTCTTCTTTCTTGTAACCTAACACTATTCTTCAATGCAAGGAAACCCTAATAGTTTTCTCTCTCAAATCTCTCTCAATTGTTCTTCACTTTGTTCTTCATTTTCTTTAGATTGTTCACAATATACACCTTTGAGACCTAAGTACTTTATCCAATGAATTAAATACAAACGAACACTGTCTTGAAATTTATCTGAAACTTTTCTTGAAATTTAAAACCCATTAAGATTTATTAAAAAGCTCGTCTATTTGTATATAGATAAAAAAAATTTGGAAAATTTATGTCAGTGATATTGAATACCCTTGTGAAAAATGAAATGAGAAAAGTTAAACATAAAAAAAAAAAAAAAAAAAAAAGGTTCAAGATTCACACATCAAAGTTGGTAGCAAGTGACTGTATAAAGTCATATTCCCAAACATTTGGCTTGTAATTAGCAGACCGCCTCCTTGGTGGTATCGTATCCGAGGCTTCAGGCTTCATGATATGGCACAAAAAGATCTTCAAAGTGTTTTCATCAATCTCTGTACATGTTCCGATTCAATGGAGATATATATAGTGTATGAAATAACATGTATATTTTCTGTATTACTTTGCAGAACAGACGTTATTATTCTATAATTATAATTATAATATTTTATTCTATAATTATTATTTTTATATTATTATATTTTCAATTTTATCTTTATTTAAATATTAAAAAATAAATAATCTAACACTTTTATTCAATAATTAAAAGAAAAAAAATAATCATGTTATTCAGATTTCATACTTTTATTCATTTTTCTTTTTTTAAAAAATAATTAGATCTATTCAATCTTTGAATATATATAAAAAAATAAAAATAAAAAAAAACAAACGAAACTTAGTCAATCAGCCAGTACAGGATAATTACAGCCAAAGAGGCTCTAGTCTGCTCCATTCAAAACTGGAAGTTATCTAGAGAGAAAAAGAATCAAAATAAAATTCTTTTACAAAAAAACAAGAAAATTAGGTGGGTGTACCAAATTAATTATGTGACATGTGGAAGAGAAATTAAACCATTTGAATTCCATTTCATGTCTAAGTCAAGTCAAGTAAAAGAAAAAAATATATAAAAAGAATTCCATTCCATGTAGCTGTTCTAAGTTTGATAAAAATAACTGCAATCGACTAAAAAGTCAGTCCAATAAGGCAATAAGTATACAAAATTTAGACTTGTTAAAAAAATAAATATTTAATAGAGACTGCAATCCCAAAATAAGAGAAAAATAGTGAGACAAACATCATCAAATATGAATATTTTGTTTAGAGAATGACTATAGTAACTTTGACTTGTGTGAAAAGAAATCTATTCCATTCAAACAAATATTCTTCCTAGATAAACCATTGAATTAAAAAAATGAACTCTTTCAAGTAAGCGGAAAAAACAGGTGGTCTTCTTAACAAGACATTGAAATATTGACAACCTTAAGATATAATAATAATAATATTAAAAAAATTATGGGAATGTTTAGCAAATAAAGAGAGTGGATCTAGACATCTAGATATTTGTTGATTTAGCCCAGTTCAGTCCACTAAATTAGTCAAGAATTCAAATGGAAAGACATTGAGCTGGTCCAGCCCATATAAGATTTTGTAGAAAAATTATTGTCTTTTTATTAGATTTTGGTAATCTTGCACTTAACGTGTCTAGGGCTGTCAGCACTATCTAAGATCAAGCATTACATGCGTAGTTCGGATATCTATCTGCTCCTATAATTAGAAGATACATGCTCCAACAACACCGAGCTAGGTGATTGTTAAGGGGGAATGGAGATACTTCCAGCTCTATCAGCGAATTCTACAGGGAATTCTAATAAAACTCCTCATACATACCTATAAGATGCGTACGATGGGGCTCAAACCTTTTCCAAAAAATGTGGAAGGGGGAGTTAATTAATAAATGGTTCATTTGCTTAAAAAAGAAAGAAAAAAAAGAATTATCAGTTTAGTCATGAAACTAATGAGACATACATATAACATATATAATGAACTACAGTAAGAACGCAATATACATTAAAATCTCTATAAATTAATAGCCTTGGTATAAATAAAAATTATTAATTAATCGAAATATTATTTAATAGATAAATTAATAATTTATTAATTTATATATTAATTAATAACAAATTTATTTATCAAGGTATTCTTTTTTTTTTTTAAATATTGAACTTAATGTATTGTGTATTGTGATTATACAAATATTATCTAATTATCCATTTACAAATTAGTATTATTCTATGTATTTGTTTAACCAAAACAAGTTCATGAATGTAATTAGTCTTATTAAATAGAAGTTATGAATCTATCCAATTTTACAATAAACTACACTTACATTTGATGTATACTTAATAAATATACTTTATGAACATTAAGTCAAATAAAAACATCTATATTTAAGTAGTAAAAACAACATATAGTCACATACGGTAAAAATGCACTTAAAACAACAATCACATTATATAATTTTCTCTTACAATACAAGAACACTACAATAGAGCTTCTTAATGCACTAAAAAAAGTTAGAGATAAGGTCCAATGAGACATCAATTTTAAGAGGAAACAAGTAACATTTGAGTCATATTGTACAAAGGCCTCCTAATTGAGTCATGTATATACACATATAATGTATATTAACAAACTAATGATTGAAAGTTGTGCTATATTCTACATTTAAAAAAAGACGAAGATGAAGGACGACAACACCACCAAAAGCAATGTCAATGCTTAATTATTAGTCATTAGATTTATTATAGACTCAACAGAGCATAAAAATTACATTATTGAGAGTCAAGAAAACGTCAAGTAATTAAGCAGAAGAACAATACAGAACATCCAAAAACACAGTTACATCATATAGGCTCAATCAGCACAGATAATATTTTGCTCTTAAAATCATCTTGAATACCGAACCCATCTCCATCTTGGTAAAAGCAATACGCTACTCGTGGATAATTTGCGAGGATATTCATAAATGGTTTCACTTTCTTCCAAGCTGATGGGCCAAGAATTAGCCCATTAACTTTTGTTAAAGTTTTACTTATTAAATCTGTAATGTGATTTCGAGCTATTTCCTCTGAGACATTCACTTCTCGCATGTAACATTCGATCGCTGATGGAGCGTCACCTCTTTCAAGCTCTGCCTATTAGAACGTAAATTGATAATATAAACTTAATTTATCAGTAAATGTTCGACCAATAGATACATACCTTGAGGAGTTTTTCTAGACATTTATTGAATATAACGATTGTTATACATATAGTTACCTTAGAAGTGGATAAATCATTCCATAGTCGAACTATTGTGCATGGATCATACATGATTTGCTGATTTGTTTCCAGAAAATGTTCCATCTCATCAAACACCTCATTCATTATAGAAAAAAATGAATGGACTCCAAGAACCAAGCATCCAGATGTGATCCATCCAATACCCAGATACTCTTGTAGAGACGGGGTATATCCCTCGTTGTACCATTTTGCTTCCATAAGTAATGCTTTAGTGTGATCTGCCCACTATATAGAGATAAAAAAAAAATTCTAATTAATTATGGTGACTTGTGAAAAAGAAAAAAAAAATATCAAATTTAATATTTGATAGAAAATTATTTTCAGATTAACATTAATGATATTTCTTGCTTAATTCAACGGAATTTAAAAATTCAGGAAAGGTCTATATTCATCATATAAATAGACTCTTATCATTCGTACCACTTTCTTCAAATAAGGTAGCACTTGGTTCCAACCCTTTTCATCTTCAATTTCATGAGCCATCTCATTGATAGTATCGTATAAAGCTTGAAAAAATATCTTCATATATTCTGGCAAATTTTGAATTTCATTGAAGTCCCACCTAAATTGGAAAAAAAAAAATTTATCAAGATTCCTAGATAAAATAAAACATGAATAGGTATCCAATTTTGAGGTTATAATTTTATGATAATAAATCAAGCACACACTAACCTATCAACAGCATTGGTGAGGTGTTGTAGTTCCTCCAAGGATCCATAAACATCATAAATATCATCAATTACTATAACCAAAGCAATGGCTTTAGCAAACCATTTTCTGTAGCTGCTTTGCTTAGGATCAGAAACAAGCCCCAATCCAGTCATATAACTTTCAATCACTCGATCCCTAGCAAAGTTTAATTTCCCAGACAGGCCCAGATTCTTCCACCACCTAATTTCACAGAAGCACAAAAATGTTACTTTTTCGCTGCCCTCCATTTTTTTTTTTTTTTGGTTGAGAGCATGCATGCATTAACTTTGTACAAGTTTTAGTAGTTTCTACTAAAAGAAAATATTAAAAAAAAAAAGAAAAAAGAAGAAGATAGTTTTACCCTTAATTCTATTTAAATGAGTTAAAATTATAATTTTACCTTCAAACTTTTCAAAATATGATCATTTTATATTAATTTTTTAAAAATAAAATGGATCTCCACCGTCCTGGATGGTAAAGATAATATTATAAATATTTAAAAATATATTTTTTAAAAAGAACAATTAAAAAATATTTTATATTCTTCTTGGTTTGGAGATCTAACTACAGATTAGATCTCCAAACCCATCAAACCAAGAACAAAAAAAAAAAATCAGAAAAGCTTTAATCTCTAGCGATGGATACAATTTTCTATTTTATTTTATTTTTTTGTATTCTTAGTGGAGATTTAGATTGGATTTCCACACTAAGACCAGAAAAAAAAAATTAAAAATCGAATTGGGTCTTGAATCTCCATTAAAAATAATTTTTTAAAATTTTTTATTCACAATATTTGTTTTTAAAAAAAATAATTTAATATGATCTCCACCGTTCATCAATCTTGATGGAAGATGGAGATCTATTTAAATTTTTTAAAATTTTTAACTAGGGTTAGGTGGTTAATTCACCAAAAAAAAAAATTTAGTGTTAACACGTGGATAGGTTTAAAGACAAAAATACCCCTGGAATCGTTAAGTTTGACCAACAATTGACTTACAGAATGACCAAATTGATAAATTTATGAAAACTTAGAGCCTATGGGTACTAATAAAGTAAACTGCGTTAAAAAATTCACAATTCGTCAAAATTTAGAGACTAAATTGATTTTCATAAAAAAAAGTAATATATTTAACGAAAGATTAATGGTTTCGTTATAAATACCTGGAGACCTCCTTGAGTTCATTTTGATGTGTGGCTTGAACCATATTGAAATTAAGTTTTGCCAATTCAAGTAAAATTGTGTTCATGTCTTTGTTTTTCTCATACATGTTTATATTCCATTTGACTTCAAACCACTGCAATCTCCAGTGCAAAGGAAGTTCCAAAACATAGGCTACTTTCTCTGCAAGTTCACCATCCAAAGTAGAATAGGCTTCCCTCAGAATTCCATTAGAGAAACATTTTGCCTCATCCAAGATGTTTTCACCTTCTAAAGCAAGATGTGAGGCCTCAAAGAGTTCAATCAATCCTTCGATATCTCTGCATTTGCTTTTTGAGAATGTTCCATTTCCGTCCATGAAGCCCTTAAATATATCTAAATTGCACAAACATATATAGCTGATTAGTTTATTATTATAAGGATTAGGCTAAATCAACTTAAAAGTTTAACTTAAGATTGTGACTTAAGTATTTATCCATCAATTTACTCTTAATCTAATGGTGGATAAGAAGAATAGATGACAACCCTTAGATTTAAACCAAATAAATCGATGCATATTGAATTAACACAAATTAATTAGTCAAATTTTTATGTTGCTATAGCCTGAACCTTATTAATTATTATAATATTTTAGTTATATGTGGTTGCGATACACATTATGAAATAAGAACAAAAAATTTTATGTGATTAGAAAAATAATTAATGCCAAAATATCAAAACAATATTTAAATTTGATTGATTTGATTAAATTAGAATATGTTGTTGTATTTTAAATATGATCATGAAATCAATACAGATTTATATATGTTTTTCTAGCAAACCTCAACAGTGTAATTAGGGAGATCTGCATAAACCCGTATGAGATTTGATCATTCTTTGAAAAATAACTCTTTAGTTTCAAACAAAAACACCGCCCACCAAGATGTTTTTGATATACAGTAAATAGAATTTTTTTTTTTAAATTAAAATTCGATTGTTTTTGAAAAAAGAGCAAACCTCGCGACAGTTTTTTAAATATCCCTTGAAAAAATGAATAAAGAAACTAGGCGAAGGAGATAAATAATGGGGCCCTTGCCCCTTGGTACTTGTGTTAGATACAGCTCACCTTGTGAAATTTCATGGCCATGGTGCCTGAGAAGCCTAAAGCATAATGCAGTAGAATAGAGGTCTTGTTCTATGCTATGATTGTTGATCTTAATAGATGCTGCTATGGAGTCCAAAGCTTCCAAGATTTGCTTCTCCAAGAGGATTGAAAGTCCTAGTTTCATGAGCATGTCAATTAGCTCTAGCTTAGTCAAAACCTCCACTGATTTAGCAAACATCATCTTCACCACCTTCTCTTTCAGCTCCTCAGCCCGGCTTTTATGTTCCTCTTCCTGCTAAAACACAGCACATAAATATTATTCCAAAAGAGTGTGTGTGTGTGTATATATATGTATTTGCATGAACATTAAAACCAAAGTAATTAGATCAGAATTATGCCATAATTTTCATGAATTATGTTTTAATTTGAATGTTAGTGATGACTAGAAAATATAGTTAATATATATATATATATATATATATATATATATATCTTTGACCTAAGTATTTTATCCAATAAATTAAATACAAACTAACACTGTCTTGAAATTTATTGAAACTTTTCTTAAAATTTAAGTCTGTTTGTATAGATAACAAAATTGGAAATTTTATATCAGTGATATTGAGTACCCTTGTAAAAAATTAAATGAGAAAAGTTAAACAAAATAAAAAAAAAGGGTTCAAGCATCGCACATCAAAGTTGGTAGCAAGGGACTGTATGAAGTCATATTCCCAAACGTTTGGCTTGTAATTAGCTGACCGCCGCCGTGGTGGTATCGTATCCGAGGCTTCAGGCTTCATGATAAAGTGTTTTCAGCAATCTCTGTACATGTTCTGAACTTCTGATTCAATGGAAGATATATATAGGGCCATCTAGGGTATGAAATTACATGCATATTTTCTTTATTATTTTTTAGAACTGACGTGTCAGACTGAGAATTTTAAGAAAATAATTTTCATCTGACTAAATAATTGGAGGTGGGGTCGAGTTTTATTGGACTTTTTTAAAATTTTATTAGTAAAATAAAATGGCACAGAAAAATTTCATATTTTTAATAAAACCGGGGGTGTCACATCTAAAAAAAAAAAAGGTTTTTATATTATTCCATATTTTTAATGAAATCTGACATATTCTTTATTACCATAAATTCCATATTTTTCTGTGCCATTTTGTTTTATTAATAAAGTTTTAAAAAAGTCCAATAAAAACTCGACTCCACCTCCAATTATTCAGTCATATGAAAATTGTTTTCTTAAAATTCTTATAATATTAAGGTAAGGTATAAAGTATTAAGTAAGGTCTAGCAATAAAGGTCCTCTAATTCGGAAGGTATCAGAATTAAAAAATAAAAAATAATTAATTACTTATATATTTTTAATTGACCTCTTCTCATGGTCAGTCTTAGGTCAGGGTGCAAAAGGTAACCGTCTAAGATCACAAGTCCAAGGGATCCAATAATATTATGTTCTAATTATACAAAAAAAAACCACTAAATCCAATTTAATTTTTTTTTATTATATTTATTATATCAACATTTTAACAAGCTTAAGGAATCCAATTTATTAAACGCACATTTAGAACATTATTTTTAGTTGAACCTTGATCACTAAAAAATCAGGCTGGCCTTTGTAGTCCTCAAAAATCGCTCGGGGATACGGGACACTACAACCTGCAAAGATAGAACGCACGTGATCCGTAGGATGTCTGGGACACCGAGGTAATGCCGGCCAAAGTCACTCCGACGATCAAGTTAGCGAGTGCTAATAAGTATAGAATGCTCGTAAATGGAGATGAGTGGGTAATACTTCCTGTTATGTTGGCTATTGAGGTCTCCTTGGTGAAAGGAGATGTAAGGTCGAATAAACGGAGTATGATCGGAAGGTGGTCGGAGATGATGGACAATGGCCGGAGGGTGTTGTCTGAATGTAGATAGCTCTAAGATCTCAGTTTTTCCGTCCCCCTCTCTTTGGAGAATCATCCTTCATTTATAGGGGATGGATGCTTATGCCCGTTGAGGGACTTCATCATTACCTCTTCTTATTATCTCCAACCAAGGAGGTTTGTAGATGCTTCCTTTGATCTGGCCGTTATAGATTATAATTATGGTTTTTTAGGATCGTCTTTAAAGTAGATCATGATTTGATCTCCCATAGAACAAAGGAGATTCTATGTCGTACGACATATGGATTTGACAATTTGAACAGACAATCACTATCGTATGTCGTGCGACATATCGATTGGATGTCGATCTAAGATGAGTATGTCATGCGACGTAGTTCTCCTAAGCGTGGATACTGGGTTATTTCCCTTGTTGCTACTTGGATGTATGGGGCATTGAGGGTATGTCGTACTACATGAAGGTCTCACATCGAGCGTATGTCGTACTATATGGATGTCTCACATCGAGTGTATGTCGTACTTTATGGATGTCATATCACTTTTGGACTTTGGGTCTGGTCTTCGAAATATACTTTGGACTTCTGGGCTGAATCCTCACTTATATTTTGGACCTGACATATTTTGACGACTACATCCCTAACTCTTCTAAAATTAACAATTCGCTTTCATTTCTTAGTCAAACAAATTGTCTCTTTAAATCAAAACATAAAAATAAAAAATTCAGTGTATCTACGTACAGATGATGTTATCTTGGACTATTGCTACAAGACATTTTTGAATAAATATGGGCTGTTTCTACGCAGTTTTGACTACAACTAAGAATTGCAAAGAAAAAAAAAATGTGTCTGATTTTCTTGTAATACACGTAATAAGTGCACATCATATTTATTAGGTGGAGGAAAATAAAATCCCACGGGTTAATTTCGAAAAATGTATTTAACAAGTTAATTTAATATAATATATGTAGTAAATAAGATAAATTATCATTAATATGTATTTATTTAAGGGGTCATGCTACATATAATTACATATTTATATTAAATTTAATAAAATATTTAAATATAAATAATTAGGTCAAATTCTGAAAAATATTTATGCAATTATCCCTTTCTTTTATTACACAAACACTCTTGATTTTCTTTACTATAGTTAGTCTTATCTTTTTTAAGTCTTTGGCTAACCTTGCTCTTGAAATGTCAAATTTGTCCCTCCAATAGTTATTTTACCATATTATAATATTATATCTCTAATTAATTAATAATTAATTAATTAAAAGATGAAATTTTTATAAAAAATTTAAAGAATTTCAAAATATCACGATCTCTTATCATATCTTAACAAATTTCTTTTCAAATGGAGGATATTGGTTATAATCTCTTCCAATGATATCTATAATTTGGAGAAGTTTGTAATCCATCAAATAAAAACATTAAAAAAGAAAGGGAATTGTAATAAAGTACGTTTAGCTATAATACAATAAAATCGTGAGTTTAATCTTAATTACACATTAGTACCATTGATTAACTGGTTGACTGTTAGAATTCGGTCAACCAATAGTTAAAGGGTAATATGATCATTTTTGTCTTAACTTTTAAAAAAAATTAAATGAATCTCCACCGTCCATCAAGTGGAGATTATATTGATAAAAAAAATTTTAAAAAAAAGAAAAATAAATGAAAATTTCAAATTTCTTTTTAAATTTTTTTTAGTATGATTTTCAGCGTCCATCAATCTTGATGGATGATAATTTCTTAAGAAAAGAGAGTTGAGAACATGCTAATCACATGTGAGAGTATTTCTATTAATCTGAATACTAATACATTTACAAGTCTAATAAATATATATACAGCCAAGCTAATACAATAACAGAGTATGATCATCGGATCCATGCAGCTCTTTAACAAACTCTTAACTGTCATGCTGATATGTCATGAGACCATTGGTTGTTGGTTTAACAACTTTTGCTGACATGGATCAGATTATATTGCACGCACAAGAGCTGGAGTACATGCCTAGATATCACTTGTATTAGCTAATAGCAGTGTTCTGAGGTTGCTGCTGCTTGTGCATATTACCTTGTTGAGCATTATGCTCATTTTCCCCTTCAAGCAAATCTGGGGAGAATCAACAGCAAGCTTAGTACACAACATTGCAAAATGTGTAGCAGAAAGCGTCTTGGTTAAAAGATCCGCAATTTGATCCTCTGAAGGAATATACCTGATGTTAATAATCTGGGCAGCAACCTTTTTGCGAAGAAAATGAACATCAAGTTCAATGTGCTTCGTTCGAGCATGAAACACGGGATTTTTGGCAAGAGCTTGAGCACCAACATTGTCGCACCACACAATTGGCTAAGGTTCTAACCTGAAACCAAGCTCATGGAATAGAGATTGTAACCAAATTACCTCGGTTGTAACATGTGCTAAGGCCCTATATTCAGCCTCGGTACTAGATCGAACATTAACGGGCTGCTTTTTAGAACTCCATGTGAGAAGATTGGGACCCAAATAAACACAATAACCAGAGGTTGGTCGTCGATCATCCAAGGCGCTAGCCCAATCAGCATCAACAAAGTATTCCAAAGTGAGTTTAGAGGCTGGTGTAAAATAGAGACAAAAAAATGGAGTGCCTTTGATGTAGCAAAGGACCCTCTTGCAAACTTGCCAGTGAACTTCGGTGGGGGAGATCAAGAATTGGCTCAACTTATTCACAATGAAGGCAATATCCGGTCGGGAGAGAGTAAGGTACTGAAGAGCTCCAATGGTGCTGCGATAAAAAGAATGATCCAAAAATGGAGCACCATCAAGTTTAGAAAATTTAACACTAGCAGCCGCAGGAATGTTGCATGATTTAGCATCCAGCATTTTGGTTTTGGCAAGAAGATCCATAACATATTTATATTGAGAGAGGTGCAGGCCAGATGAGTTGCAAAAGACTTCAAAACCAAGGAAAAATTAAAGAAATCCCAACGTTTTGAGAGCAAAACATGTATGAAGATCAGAAATTACTTGTCGAACCAATCGGGGACAGGTTTCAGTTAGCAAAATATCATCGACGTATACTAAAATGAACAATGCAACAGATTTGGATTTCTTTATAAACAGAGAATGATCAGAAGCATAACTAACAAAACCCCATTTGATAAGAGCAGATTTCAGCTTCTCAAACCAAGCTCTAGGTACTTGTTTGAGACTGTAAAGAGACTTGTACAATTTAAAAACATGAGAAGAAAGATGGGAGTGAACAAAACCTGGGGGCTGCGACATGTAAACCTTCTCGTGTAAGTCACCATTTAAAAAGGCATTATTGACATCAATTTGTTGAATATCCCACCCAAAAGTGACTGCTAAAGAAAGTATAACCCGAATGGTGGATGCCTTGACTACCAGACTGAACGTTTCGAAGAAGTCCACTCCTAGAGTTTGATGAAATCCCTTCGCCACCAATCCTGCTTTATATTTCTGTAGGCTGCCATTCATGTGAAATTTCCTCCTAAAGACCCATTTATTGCCAACCACATTCATAGTAGGAACATAAGGAACAGGACTCCAAGTACCATTTTTCATAAGTGCGTCATATTCTTGTTTCATGGTAGACTGCCACTGTGGTACAGCCAAGGCTTCTTTGATGGACTTAGGTTCCTTAAGAACTGCGGAGGTGTCTACAACAAATGAGTAGACCCGAGGCCTGCATATGCCACTCTTTGCTCGAGTGACCATGCTATGGGAATTCAAGGGAATGGGCTGCCTTGTATCAGTACCTGAAACAGCAATATAAGTAAGAGAAGTAATAGGTAATATAGGTGGTAAATTGTCAGGAAATGGAGATGGTGAAAGAGGCTGTAACATATGTACAGGTAAGCTAAGAAATTCAATAGCTGAAATAGAGCTAGGTGACTTGAATAACGATGTAAATGGGATGTCATTTTCATTGAAAACAACATGTCGAGATATGTACAACTTGCCCGATGGATGAAGGCACTTAAAGCCTTTATGAACAAGACTGTAACCTATAAAAAGACATTTAAAACTATGAAATTGAAACTTTTGCTTGTTGTATGGTCGAAGAAAGGGGAAACAAGCACATCCAAATACATTTAAAGATGCATAATCAGGAGGATTGTGATAAACAAGATCAAATGGTGATTTGTAAGACAAAATCGGAGTTGGAAGTCTATTAATAATATGGACTGTTGTATCAAAAGCTTCCCACCACATGGAGAGTGTCATAGAGGCATAAGCTAGGAGGGTCAAACTAGCTTCGACAATGTGACCGTGCTTTCGCTCGGGCATACCATTCTATTGGTGTGTGTGAGGACATGGGTGCCGAAAATGAATACCACATTCTTAAAGGAAAGACAGCAAAGATCAATACTCCCCATCCCAATCAGTTTGAGGACATTTAATATACGAGTTGAATAACAGCTCAACAGAGGCTTTGAACACCTTGAAGACTTGAAATACCTCTAATTTCAGTTTCAAAGGGAAGATCCAAGTAAACCGTGTGCAGGAATTGACAAAGTTTACATAATATCTGTAACCTGAAGTAGACAGCACAGGTGATGGACCCTAAACATCCGAGGAAACCAACTTAAGAGGGCGAGTTGTGATAGTTTGGGAGGTGGAAAAAGGCAACTGACTAAGTTTCCTAAATTTACAAACTTCACAAAAATGATTGCCTTTGAAAGAAACCTTGACATTGGGTAGACATTGCAATGCAGATTTCACAACAGACAGGGAGGAATGTGCCAAACGAGCATGCCATAAAGCAAGTGAGTTATCATGCAAATGTGTAACACTTTCATTATTATTATTCACAGTATCTATAGGTGATTCAACAGTATTAACATAGACAGAGGCTGATGATTTAACTACATTACAAGTGTTACAAACTGTTAAAACATTTAAAGCAGAGTCATATTCAATAATGATGTTAGCAGCATGATCATCTTGTGAACTACCCCCTGTATGATCCACTCAGTATAGGCCATTGATTAGAGTTCCTTCCAGAAGTGTTCTTTTCCTTTTCAAGTACTTAACCAAGCAACAATTAGAGTAAAACTCGGCTACACAATCATTATCACTAGTAAGCTTAGAAACACTCACCAGATTCTTTGTAATATGTGGCACGTGCAAAATGTTTCTCAAGGCTAAATTGTGATTATGTGTATTGACAAGTGAGGTGCCTAAATGCTTGATATGAAGTTTAGTTCCATTACCTACTGCCAGTTTTTCATTACCTTTGTACTCTTGCCTATGAGTGATAACATTAGCATCATATGTTACATGAGATGTCACACTAATGTCAAAGTACCAACTCGAATCTGAGACTGTGTCTGGAGTAGTAAGCAACGCCTTGGGTGAAAAATTAAGTGGTGGAGCTACTTGTTAATTCTGTGACACCTGATTTTGATTGTTAGGATACGGCTGTGTTTGAGTGATACTTAAACTAGAAAAACTTTGATCAAAACGTTTGTAGCACATAGAGACTATGTGACCTGTTTTGCCACACAATTGGCACATAATTTTGCCACGGCTTGAACCTCTTCCTCTGCCTCCTCTGTGACCTCCTCGTCCTCCAAGATGTGAACTACATTGAGTAGGTCCAACAGCATAATTGGTTGTTGCATTAGACAGATCAAGAGAGGCTGGAGAGTGTAACCTCTCAAGGCGTTGTTCTTGCGCCAATAGCACGTATTGTGCTTCACTTAGAGTCACATGATCCTCCCTTGAAGTCAGATTCACCACCACAGAATCATACTCAAGATCCAAGACATTTGGAATGCACATAATAACATCTTGTACAAATGTGATCTGCCCTGCACTTGTTAAATAATCTCCAAAACCTTTATTTTAATAATACAATCTGCCATACTCATTGAACCTTTCTTGAAATTATTCATTTGAGAGCGAACATGAAGAATACGAACTTTGGATTGTTGAGAATACAATTTCTTAAGTGTAGACCATACCTCAAATGTTGTGACACAGCTTGTGACCTCGCCAACAATAGAGGAACTCAAGGTAGATATCATCCAGCATATGAGTAGTTGATTGATCTTTTACCAAGCCAAGAACTCATTTGAGAGTTGTTGAGTTATGTGGCCCGGATCAGTAGAGACTACCTCTGTAAACTTTGGTGGAGCAAGTCTAGACTCAAAGATGAAGTCCTCAAGATTGTAGGCCCTCACCGCAATTAGAACTTGAGCTCTCCACAATGGATAGTTGTTCCGATGTAGCTTTAACGGAAGGTTAAAGTTCAACTGAGAAGTGAACGGAGAGGAGAAAGCACCTCCAGAAGCTTGATCAATCGAACCAGACACCATTGAAGATAAGCTTGAACTAGAAATCATAGAAGAAGAAGATGAAACCAATTGACTTTCGTCTAGTGCTCTGATACCATGATAATTTCTTAAGAAAAGAGAGTTGAGAACATGCTAATCACGTGTGAGAGCATTTCTATTAATCTGAATAATAATACATTTACAAGTCTAATGAATGTATATACAGCCAAGCTAATACAATAACAGAGTATGATCACCGGATCCATATAGCTCTCTAACAAACTCTTAACTGTCATGCTGATGTGTCATGAGACCATTGGTTGTTGGTTTAACAACTTTTGCTGACATGGATCAGATTATATTGCACGCACAAGAGCTGGAGTGCATGCCAAGATATCACTTGTATTAGCTGATAGCAGTGTTCTGAGGTTGCTGCTGCTTATACATATTACCTTGTTGAGCACTATGCTCATCAATGGATAGTGGAGATTCATTTAAAAAAAATGTTAAATTTAAAATTTAAAATTTTTAATATTTATTTTGTAACCCAGGGTATTTGTGTTATTTTAAGGAAAATTTTTTTATCAAACCGTTACTTTTGATTGAGTCAACTAACGGTTGGGTACTAATGCGTAATTAAGACTAAAGTCAAGATTTTATTGTAATATGTCCAAACATTAGGAACTTCAATTACAATTCGTCTAAAAAAAAGTTGGGAGCAGATCTGCTCCCATTGATCACCACTTCTTCTTCTTCTTTTTTCTAAAAAAAATTCTTTTTCTTTTTATTTTTAATATGATCTCCATCCATCTAAAAAAATTTATAACATTTTTTTTTTTAACCAGGTGTAGTTGTGTCATTTCAAGTAAAATTCTTGGTCAAATCATTACTTTTGACTGAGTCAACTAAGCGGTAGGGTACTAACATATAATTAAGGTTAAATTTATAATTTTATTGTAATATGACCAAACGTCAGGGCACTTTATTATAATTTGCCCTTCAATATTTGTTTAGGTTCGATAAAATAGTTTCTATCAACCACGTCTAATTGAGAAGCTGGTGTCTCCACTTATGAGAATAGAAGTCCGAACAACGCATTTAGTATTGATCTCAATATGTCCCAGTATAATTATTGTTAATCTTGTAATTGTACCCTTAAAAAAAATTTGATAAGATGATGTTAGCCCAATCAAAAACTTCTAACATACTGGATAAGTGAAATTGTGGATTCGAATAAAATCTCTCTCCCTAACTTCCAAATTATAATAGTAAAAAAAAAAAAAAAATTTTACGTAAAACAATTATTTTTCAACATAGAATAACATAAAGTGATATAACATTTCAGCCGTTAAATCAATCTAATAGTTAAGATATGACATCCCTCACAAAAATAACGTGGATAAACCAATTATTTCAATTAGACTTATAAACATTATTTAACTAAGCGTATTAAGTGAAAATAAGATGCGAAGATTAAAACAAACCTTGTCATTCATCAACAACGAAAATTGTGTAGTTAAGGGTTGTTTGTTTTTTTTTCCACTTAATATTTAATGGGCTTGATTTGAACATATTAAGTTGTTTTTATTTATTTTTTTAAATGGTCAAATAATTTAAAAATACTAAAAAAACTTAAAATAAAAAGTTAAAAATTATAACATATCACTTAACACCCAAAAACTAAATTATAATTACAATATTTTCTTCAACAATTAGAATATTTTCTTCTATAATTATTATTTTTATATTATTTTATTTTTAAATTTATCTTTATTCAAATATTAATGTCTTAAAAAAAATAAACAATTAACATATTTATTTAGTAATTAAAAAAAACTATATTAATAAAAAAAAACGAAACTTAGTCAATCAGCGACCACAGAATAATTACAGCCAAAGAGGCTCCAGTCTACTACTCCATTCAAAATTGGAAGTTATCTAGAGAGAAAAAGAAAAAAAAAATCAAAATAAAATTCTTTTACAAAAAACAAGAAAATTAGGTGGGTGTACCAAATTAATTATGTGACATGTGGAAGAGAAATTAAACCATTTGAATTCCGTTTCATGTCCAAGTCAAGTCAAGTAAAAGAAAAATATATATAAAAAGAATTCCATTCTATGTAGTTGTTCTAAGTTTGATAAAAATAACTGCAATCGACTAAAAAGTCAGTCCAATAAGTATACAAAGTTTAGACTTGTTAAAAAAATCAAATATTTAATAGAGACTGCAATCCCAAAATAAGAGGAAAATAGTGAGACAAACATCATCAAATATGAATATTTTGTTTAGAGAATGACTATAGTAATAGAAATTTACTTTGACTTGTGTGAAAAGAAATCTATTCCGTTCAAATAAATATTCTTCCTCGATGAACCATTGAATTAAAAAAAAAAGAACTCTTTCAAATAAGGAAAAAAAAAAGGTGGTCTTCTTACCAAGACATTGAAATATTGACAATCATAAGATATAATAATAATAATAATAATAATAAATTTAGGGGGATGTTTAGCAAATAAGCAGAGTGAATCTAGACGGCTCTACATTTATTGACTTAGCACAGTCCAGTCCACTAAATTGGTCAAGAATTCAGATGGAGCCCATATAAGATTATGTAGAAATTTAATTGCGGTTTTATTAGTTTTTGGTAATCTTGCACTGCATGTGTCTGGGGTCTGTCAGCACCATCTGAGATTAAGCACTATATACGCGGTTTAAATATCTATATGCTCATATAATCAAGACATATATGCTCCAATATCATTGAGCCGGGGGATTGTTTAGGGGGAATGGAGATACTTGCAGCCATTTCAACGAATCCCACAGAGGATTCTGAAAAAACTCTTCACACATTCTTATAAAGTGCGTACGATGGGGCTCAAACCTCCTGCAAAAAATGTGAAAGAGGGAGTTAATTAATAAATCGTTCATTTGCCTAAAAAAAGAAAAGAAAAAGAATTATCAGTTTAGTCCAAAAAGTAACGAGACATACACATAAACTATAGTAAGAAGGCAATATAGTTTAATATTTAATAATAATAATAATCTCTAAGAAAAATATATAATTTTAGAATCTGATATTGATTCTCAAATTTATTATCTCAAAAGTGCAATTCATGATAGTGATTCAACAATCATAAAACATCAAAGTAAAGTTTCAAATAATCCAATTTCAAAGTATATATTCAAGTGTTTTTTTATGATATGATGAAAAGGGTGGTATATATAGATGAAAACAAAGTGTATTTTGAAGGGAGAGAAACTTGAGTGGGATAAGGTTAGATGATATCGGAAGTATAATGTAGATGAAAACAAAGTGTAATAAAAAAAAAAAAGAGAGAAACTTGGATGAGACGTTTATGAAAAATAAGAAACCTCGTATACTCATATAGATGAAAACAAAGCATATTCTAAATGGTGAGAAACTTGGTTGGGATGAACGCACATATCACATAATATAAACAGTAAATCATTTAATCAGGACGGAGTCAGAAAATTATATTTTGAGGATCAATATAATAAAATACAATATTTAAGGGAATAAAGTAAAAAAAATTAAAATTAATATATATATATACATATATATTAAAAAAAAAATTATAATCACATTCTATAAAGACTTGATTTTCTTTAAAAAAAAAATCCGGCTGAGAATCTTCTCTTATATGTCTTACCTTTGTATAATGACAATAATTAATTAATGTATCTAATTTATCCAGTAATATCTCCCTCTAAAAAAAATTGACTAGGCCGGTTACAAAAAAATCAGATAAATTTATAAAATTTATTGAATCTGATAGATATTAAATTAACCAATCTTCAAAACATCCACTCATCCAAAATTTTATTAGACAATTTGCATGTAATTCTTGTTCTTATCAGCAGCTTGACCAATGATTGAAAAATATATGTCTCAACAAACACTGGCAAGAATTCTTGATAAAGTTGTATCAGCCTGCTTTATTCAGTACCTGGAAATTGATTTATCTACCTGCCAGAGAATGACTATAGTAATAGCAATTAACTTTGACTTATGGGGCTGTGCAGTTTTTGTGGTATCCTCTCAGTGATAGCAGACCATACACTATGGAAATGCCATAAATTCTTGTGGAGATCCTACCCTTTCTTTGTTGAGCTTGATGTGTTGTGTTGTGTATATCTTGTGGAGATCCTACACTGACTGTGAAGAATAAGTATCCGTTGCCGAGAATCGATGATTTATTTGACCAACTGAGAGGAGCTTGTGTCTTCTCAAAGATAGATCTGAGATCAGGTTATCATCAGCTGAGAATAAAAGAGTCAGATATTTCGAAAACTGCATTCAGAACCAGGTATGGACACTATGAATTTGTAGTGATGCCATTTGGGCTGACTAATGCACCTGCAGCCTTTATGGATCTGATGAACAGAATATTCCGGCCATACTTGGATCAGTTTGTAGTAGTCTTTATCGATGATATCCTGGTGTACTCACAGACAGCTGAGGATCATGACAGACACCTCAGAGTAGTATTGCAGATTCTGAGGGAGAAGCAACTGTATGGAAAACCGAGCAAGTGTGAGTTCTGGTTGCCTGAGATTGCATTCTTGGGTCACATTGTGTCAGCAGAGGGAATTAAGGCAGATCCGAAAAAGATTGAAGCAATAGTGGAATGGAAGCCTCCCAGAAATGTGACAGAAGTCAGAAGTTTCCTAGGCTTGGCAGGTTATTATCGACGGTTTGTGAAGGGGTTTTCCTCCATAGCAAGTCCGTTGACCAAGCTACTGCATAAGAATGTCAGATTTGAGTGGACTGACAGATGCCAGGCAGCTTTTGACAGATTAAAGGCAATGCTAGTAGAGGCTCCAGTCCTGATTCAGCCTGTTTCAGGTAAAGACTATGTGATTTATAGTGATACCTCACATCATGGTTTGGGATGTGTATTGATGCAGGAAGGCAAGGTGGTTGCATATGCGTCCAGACAACTGAAAAATCATGAGCTGAACTATCCAATTCATGATCTGGAGCTTGCAGCCATAGTCTTCGCTTTGAAAATATGGAGGCATTACTTGTATGGTGAGAAGTGTTATATCTACACGGATCACAAGAGTCTGAAATATCTGCCTACCCAGAGAGAGCTAAATCTGAGACAGAGACGATGGATGGAGTTGATTAAAGACTACGACTGCATAATTGACTACCATCCAGGAAAGGCGAATGTAGTCGCAGATGCATTGAGCAGAAAAGCATTGTTTGCTCTGAAAGCTATGAATGTATATTTGCAGCTGAATCCGGATAATGCAGTAGTAGCTGAATTGATATGCATACCCAGTTTGATTCAGCATATTGCAGAGAAACAGAAGCAGGATGCTAGAATCCAACTGATATGTGAACAGATTCCAGAAGGGAAGCATCCAGACTTCTCAATCAGAACTGACGGTATTGTGTGTTTCAGAGACAGGATTTGTATTCCAGAAGATGAAGAATTGAGGAAAATGATCCTGACAGAGGCACACAGTAGTTCGTATGCAATGCACCCAGGTAGCACGAAAATGTACAGGGACTTGAAAACTCAGTACTGGTGGTCTGGTATGAAAAAGGATGTGATAGAATTTGTGAACAGATGCTTGACTTGTCAACAGGTGAAAGCTGAATACCAGGTTCCATCAGGATTGTTACAACCAATAGCAATACTTGAATGGAAATGGGATCGGGTCACCATGGACTTTGTCACTGGATTGCCACTTACCCGAGTATGGGTTATAGTGGACAGATTGACGAAGTCGGCACATTTTCTACCTGTCAGAATTGATTACTCCCTGGATCGACTGGCCGAATTGTATATCAGAGAGATAGTCAGATCACATGGAGTGCCTGTATCCATTATATCAGATAGAGATCCGAGGTTTACATCCAGATTCTGGAAGAAATTTCAAGAAGCCTTGGGTACTCGACTGAGTTTCAGTACAGCTTTCCATCCGCAGACAGACGGACAATCAGAACGGGTAATTCAGGTGCTTGAAGATATGCTCAGGAGTTGTGTAATTGAGTTTGAAGGAAGTTGGGCGGATCATCTCCCATTGATTGAATTCGCCTACAACAACAGTTACCAGTCGAGCATAGCTATGGCACCGTATGAGGCACTGTATGGAAGGAAATGCAGGACTCCAGTATGCTGGACAGAGTTAGGAGAGGATAGGTTAGTAGGCCCAGATTTGATTCGACAGACTGAGGAGAAGGTGAAGATTATCAGAGACAGATTGAAAGTTGCTTCTGACCGACAGAAATCCTATGCAGATCTGAAAAGAAAAGAGATAGAATATGATGTCGATGAGAAAGTGTTTCTGAAAGTATCTCCGTGGAAGAAAGTGCTTCGATTTGGTAGAAAAGGTAAGTTGAGTCCTAGGTTTATTGGGCCATACGAAATCATTGAACGTGTGGGACCAGTAGCCTACAGACTAGCTTTACCTCCAGAATTAGAAAAGATCCATAATGTGTTCCATGTATCGATGCTGAGGAGATACAGATCTGATCCTTCCCACAGAATTCCGGCCGAAAGCATTGAAATCCGACCAGACCTGACATATGAGGAGGAACCAGTGCAGATTCTTGATCGGGAGATCAAAGAACTAAGAAATAAAAGAGTGCCACTGGTAAAAGTCCTCTGGAGGAACCATAAAGTAGAAGAGGCTACCTGGGAGAGTGAAGAAACGATGCGACAGCAATATCCCCAACTGTTTAACTGAGGTAAATTTCGAGGACGAAATTTCTTAAGTGGGGGAGAATTGTAACATCCCGGATTTCGGGTAATTAATTTTATATATGTGAAAATGAATTTTTACTATTTGAGGGGGTGTAAATGTAAGTGTTTTCAGCAATCTCTATACATGTTCCGATTCAATGGAGATATATATAGTGTATGAAATAACATGTATATTTTCTGTATTACTTTGCAGAACAGACGTGTCAGACTAAGATATTTTAATAAAATAATTTTCATCTGATTAAATAATAGGAGGTGGGGTCTTTTTTTTTTTTTTAACATACTGTTGGCGACTCAAACTTGAGTCATTGCTTGGCTGAATGAACATCTTTACCACCAAACCATAATAGATGGTGGTAGATGGAGTCGAGTTTTATTGGACTTTTATATTCACTTTATTAATAAGGCAAAATTGCACAGTGAAATAGGGAATTTATGTACCCGTACTAGAGAAAAGTTTTAGGTAGCCTAAATATACGTCATCTAATAATATCACATAATATAATATATAATAAAATTTAATTTAATTAATTACTTATATATTTTAATTAACCTCTTCTAAAATTAACAATTTGCATTCATTTCTTAGTCAAACAAATTGTATCCTAAAGTCAAAAAATAAAAAATTGAGTGTCTCTACGTAGGTGATGTTATCTTGGACTATTGTTACAGACATTTTTGAATAAATATGGGTTGTTTCTTCACACTTTTGACTACTTATAAGGATTGTAAAGAAAAAAAAAATGTGTATGATTTTCTTGTAATACACGTAATAAGTGCACATCATCTTTAGTAGGTGGAGGAAAATAAAATCCCACATACTCGTAACTCAATTTATATCTCAACAATCTATTTAACAAGTTAATTTAATATGACATGTCATGTGTGGTAAATAAGATAAGTTATTATTAATGTATATTTATTGAAGTGGTCATGCTACATATAGTTATATATTTATGTTAATTTTGACAAAAGATTTAAATACATATAATTAGGTCTAATTTCGGGGATATTTATGTAATTATTCATTCTTTTATTACACAAACACTCTTGATTTTCCTAGACTGTCGTTAGACTTATCTGTTTTTGAGTATTTGACTAACCTTGCTCTTGAAATGTCAAATTGTCCCTCCAATAGTTATTTTACCATATTATAATAATTAAAATATTTAATTAATTAATTGAAAGACGAAAAAAAAAAAGAATTTTGAAGTATCATGATATCTTATGAGATCATAACAAATTTCTTTCAGATGGAGGATATCGGTTACAATCTCCTCCATAGGCTCCACTGATGTCCTTAAATTTGGAGAAGTTTGTAATCCATCAAACAAGAATACCAAGAACCAAAAAAAAAAGGGCGAATTGTGATAGAATATCCTAAGGATTGATCATATTATAATGAAATTGTGAGTTTAGTTTTAATTACACATTAGTACCATTGACTAACAGGTTGACCATTAGAGTTGTCGGTCAACCAATTGTTAAAGGGTAATATGGTCATTTTTATCTTAATTTTTAAAAATAAAATAAAAAATTTTAAAAAAATTAAATGAATCTCCACCGTCCTTCAATATTAATGGACATTGAAAATTATATTGACAAAAAAAAACAAGGAAAATAAAAGAAAATTTTGTTCTTAATGAGATGGAGATCCAATCTCTAGATTGCAAAACAAAAAAAAAAAATCAGATCTGATTTGCAATTTTTTTTTTTTTTTGGGTTCTTGGTTTTCTTGGTTAGACAGAGATCCAATCTCCAATTTTTTTTATTCTTTTTCTTCTTCAAATTTTTTTAAAAATTCTTTTTAGTATGATCTTCATCGTCCATCAATCTTGATGGGCGATGGAAATTCATTTAAAAAAAATTAAAATTTTTAATTTTTTTAATGTTAATAATTATTATTATTTTTATTTTTTAACCAGGGTATTTATATAATTTCAAGTAAAATTCTTGATCAAACTGTTACTTTTGATTGAGTCAACTAACGGTAGAGTACTAATGTGTAATTAAGGCTAAAGTCACGATTTCTTTATAATATATCCAAACGTCAAAAATCTCCATTACAATTTGTCCAAAAAAATTTTGGGAGCATATCTGCTCCCATTGATCTCCACTTCTTTTTCTTATTCTTATTTTAAAAAATTTCTTTTTATTTTTATTTTCAATATGAACTCCATCCATCTAAAAAAATTTATAACGTTTTTTAATTTTTTAATTAGGTGTAGTTGTGTCATTTCAAGTAAAATTCTTGGTCAAACCGTACTTTTGATTGAGTTAACTAACGGTAGGGTACTAACATATAATTAATGTTAAATTTATAATTTTATTATAATATAACTAAACGTCATGGTACTTTATCGCAAGTTGCCCTTTAATATTTGTTTAAGTTCGATAAAATAGTTTTTATCAACCACGTCTAATTGAAGAGATGATGTCTTCATTTATGGGAGTAGAAGTCTGAACGACGCATTTAGTGATTGATCTCAATAGGTTCCAACATAACTATTATTAATCTTGTAATTGTACCCTTAAAAAAATATTGAGAAGATGATGTTAGCCCAGCCAAAATCTTCTCACACAATGTATCAGTGAAATTGTGGATTCGAATAATGTCTCTCCCTCTAACTTCCAAATTATAATAGTAAAAAAAAAAAAAGATTTTACGTAGAACAATTATTTTTCAACATAGAATAACATAAAGTGATATAACATTTCAACCGTTAGATCAATCTAATAGTTAATATATGACGATCCTCACAAAAATAACGTGAATAAACCAATTATTTCAATTAGACTTATAAACATTATTTAATGAAGCATATAAGTGAAAATAGGTTGTGAAGATTAAAACAAACCTTGTCACTCATCAATAAAGAAAATTGTAAAGTTAAGTAGTTTATTTTTTTTACTTAACATTTAATGGATCTGAATTGAAAATATTAAGTTATTTTTATTTATTTTTTAAGTCATCATATAACTTAAAAATGTTTAAAAAAAAATCTTAAAATAAAAAGTTAAAAATCATGACGTATTACTTAACACCTAACTACTAAATCATAATTACAATATTTTATTCTATAATTATTATTCTTATATTATTATATTTTCAATTTTATCTTTATTTAAATATTAAAAAATAAATAATCTAACACCTTTATTCAATAATTAGAAGAAAAAAAATAATCATGTCATTCAGATTTCATACTTTTATTCGTTTTTCTTTTTTTAAAAAATAATTAGATCTATTCAATCTTTGAATATATATAAAAAAATAAAAATAAAAAAAACAAACGAAACTTAGTCAATCAGCCAGTACAGGATAATTACAGCCAAAGAGGCTCTAGTCTGCTCCATTCAAAACTGGAAGTTATCTAGAGAGAAAAAGAATCAAAATAAAATTCTTTTACAAAAAAACAAGAAAATTAGGTGGGTGTACCAAATTAATTATGTGACGTGGAAGAGAAATTAAACCATTTGAATTCCATTTCATGTCTAAGTCAAGTCAAGTAAAAGAAAAAAATATATAAAAAGAATTCCATTCCATGTAGCTGTTCTAAGTTTGATAAAAATAACTGCAATCGACTAAAAAGTCAGTCCAATAAGACAATAAGTATACAAAATTTAGACTTGTTAAAAAAATAAATATTTAATAGAGACTGCAATCCCAAAATAAGAGAAAAATAGTGAGACAAACATCATCAAATATGAATATTTTGTTTAGAGAATGACTATAGTAACTTTGACTTGTGTGAAAAGAAATCTATTCCATTCAAACAAATATTCTTCCTAGATAAACCATTGAATTAAAAAAATGAACTCTTTCAAGTAAGGGGAAAAAACAGGTGGTCTTCTTAACAAGACATTGAAATATTGACAACCTTAAGATATAATAATAATAAGGGCTAACTGTAATAAAGTACCCTGACGTTTGGTTATATTATAATGAAATCGTGAGTTTAGTCTTAATTACATGTTAATACCCTTAACTAACTGATTAATTACATGTTAGTACCCTTGACTAACTGGTTGACCGTTAGAGTTGACGGTCAACTAATAGTCAAAGGGTATTTTGGTCCTTTTGACCTTAATTTATTTTTAAAAAATAAAAAAAATTATAATTATAAAAAAAGTTAAATAAATCTCCACCGTCCATCAATTTTGATGGACGGTGGAGATTATATTGACAAAAATAATTAAAAAAAAACTTAAAATTAAAATAAAAAATAAAAAAAATTATATTTTTAGTGTTCTTCACCAAGAACACAACAACAAAAAAAATTTTGAATTCATTTCTCAAATCCTTATGGGTTCGATGAATCTCGAACCCAGAAAACGAACCCTCTGAGTTCAATTTCGAACCTAGAAGGGTTCGAGGGTTCGAAGAACGAACCCTCTGGGTTCGATGAATCTCAGATTGGATTTGTTGTTGGTTTTGTTGTTTTGTTGTTGGTGTTCTTAATGAATCTCATATTGGGTTTTTTTTTTTTTTTTGGTTTTGTTATTTTGTTCTTAGTGTTCTTGGTGGAAATCCAGCGTTCCACCAAGAACACCAAAAAAAATTTTAATGTAAAACTTTTTTTAACTTTTTTTAATTGTATGATTTAAAATTTTTTTTTAAAAAAAAAATGCATCTCCACCGTCATCAAGATCGATGGATGATGGAGATCCATTTTTAAAAATTTTAATTTTTTTAATTTTTTTAATTTTTATTTAATTTAATTATTTTTAAACTAGGGGCAATTATGTCATTTTACCCAAAAGTCAAAGTTAAACCGTTATATTTGACTGGTCAACTGATGGTAGGGAACTAACATGCAATTAAGGCTAAACTCACAATTTCATTGTAATATAGCCAAACGTCAGGGTACTTTATTACAATTATCCCTAATAATAATATTAAAAAAAAAATTATGGGAATGTTTAGCAAATAAAGAGAGTGGATCTAGACATCTAGGCATTTGTTGATTTAGCCCAGTTCAGTCCACTAAATCAGTCAAGAATTCAGATGAAAAGACATTGAGCTGGTCCAGCCCATATAAGATTTTGTAGAAAAATTATTGCCTTTTTATTAGATTTTGGTAATCTTGCACCGAATGTGTCTAGGGTCTGTCAGTACTATCTGAGATCAAGCATTATATGCATAGTTCGGATATCTATCTGCTCCTATAATTGGAAGATATATGCTCCAACAACACCGAGCTAGGTGATTGTTAAGGGGGAATGGAGATACTTCCAGCTCTATCAACGTATTCTACAGGGAATTCTAAAAAAACTCCTCACACATACTTATAAGATGCGTACGATGGGGCTCAAACCTTCAACAAAAAATGTGGAAGGGGGAGTTAATTAATAAATGGTTCATTTGCTTAAAAAAAAAAAAAAAATTATCAGTTTAGTCATGAAACTAATGAGACATACATATAACATATATAATGAACTATAGTAAGAACGCAATATACATTAAAATCTCTATAAATTAATAGCCTTGGTATCAGTAAAAAATATTAATTAATTGAGATATTATTTAATAGATAAATTAATCATTTATTAATTTATATATTAATTAATAACAAATTTATTTATCAAGGTATTCTTTTTTTAAAAAAATATTGAACTTAATGTATTGTGTATTATAATTATACAAATATTATCTAATTATCCATTTACAAATTAGTAGTATTCTATGTATTTGTTTAACCAAAACAAGTTCATGAATGTAATTAGTCTTATCAAATAGAAATTATGAATCTATCCAATTTTACAACAAACTACAATTACATTTGATGTATACTTAATTAATATACTTTATGAATATTAAGTCAAGCAAAAACATCTATATTTAAGTAGTAAAAATAACATATAGTCACATACGGTAAAAATGCACTTAAAACAACAATCACATTACATAATTTTCTCTTACAACACAAGAACGTACACTACAATAGAGCTTCTTAATGCACTAAAAAAATGTTAGAGATGAGGTAAATTTTAAGAGGAAACAAGTAACATTGGAGTCATATTGTACAAAGGCCTCCTAATTGAGTCATGTATATACACATATAATGTATATTAACAAACTAATGATTGAAAGTTGTGTTATATTCTACATTTAAGAAAAGAAGAAGATGAAGGACAACAACACCACCAAAAGCAATGTCACTGCTTAATTATTAGTCATTAGATTTATTATAGACTCAACCGAGCATAAAAATTACATTATTGAGAGCCAAGAAAACGTCAAGTAATTAAGCAGAACAACACAGAACATCCAAAAACACAGTTACATCATATAGGCTCAATCAGCACAGACAATATTTTGCTCTTAAGATCTTCTTGAATACCGAACCCATCTCCATCTTGGTAAAAGCAATACGCTACTCGTGGATAATTTGCGAGGATATTCATAAATGGTTTCACTTTCTTCCAAGCTGATGGACCAAGAATTAGCCCATTAACTTTTGTTAAAGTTTTACTTATCAAATTTGTAATGTGATTCCGAGCTATTTCCTCTGACATATTCACTTCACGCATGTAACATTCGATCGCTGATGAAGCGTCACCTCTTTCAAGCTCTGCCTATTAGAACGTAAATTGATAATATAAACTTAATTTATCAGTAAATGTTCGACCAGTAGATACATACCTTGAGGAGTTTTTCCAGTCATTTATTGAATATAACGATTGTTATACATATAGTTACCTTAGAAGTGGATAAATCATTCCATAGTCGAACTATTGTGCACGGATCATACATGATTTGCTGATTTGTTTCCAGAAAATGTTCCATCTCATCAGACACCTCATTCATTATAGAAAAAAATGAATGGACTCCAAGAACCAAGCATCCAGATGTGATCCATCCAATACCCAGATACTCTTGTAGAGACGGGGTATATCCCTCGTTGTACCATTTTGCTTCCATGAGTAATGCTTTAGTGTGATCTGCCCACTATATAGAGATAAAAAAAAATCTAATTAATGATGGTGACTTGTGAAAAAGAAAAAAAAAATATCAAATTTAATATTTGATAGAAAATTATTTTCAGATTAACATTAATGATATTTCCTGCTTAATTCAACGGAATTTAAAAATTTAGGAAAGGTCTATATTCATCATATAAATAGACTTTTATCATACGTACCACTTTCTTCAAATAAGGTAACACTTGGTTCCAACCCTTTTCATCTTCAATTTCATGAGCCATCTCATTGATAGTATCGTATAAAGCTTGAAAAAATATCTTCATATATTCTGGCAAATTTTGATTTTCATTGAAGTCCCACCTAAATTGGAAAAAAAAAATTATCAAGATTCCTAGATAAAATAAAACATGAATAAGTATCCAATTTTGAGGTTATAATTTTATGATAATAAATCAAGCACACACTAACCTATCAACAGCATTAGTGAGGTGTTGTAGTTCCTCCAAGGATCCATAAACATCATAAATATCATCAATTACTATAACCAAAGCAATGGCTTTAGCAAACCATTTTCTGTAGCTGCTTTGCTTAGGATCAGAAACAAGCCCCAATCCAGTCATATAACTTTCAATCACTCGATCCCTAGCAAAGTTTAATTTCCCAGACAGGCCCAGATTCTTCCACCACCTAATTTCACAGTAGCACAAAAATGTTACTTTTTCGCTGCCTTCCATTTTTTATTTTTTATTTTTTTTGGGTTGAGAGCATGCA
Organism: Xanthoceras sorbifolium; assembly: GCA_003430845.1. NCBI lineage: Eukaryota > Viridiplantae > Streptophyta > Magnoliopsida > Sapindales > Sapindaceae > Xanthoceras > Xanthoceras sorbifolium. The sequence continues at coordinate 42,911 of QUWJ01001997.1, forward strand.
TGCATTAACTTTGGACAAGTTTTAGTAGTTTCGATCTACTAAAAGAAAATGTTAAAAATAATAGTTTTACTCTCAAACTATAATTCTATTTAAATGAGTTAAAACTATAATTTTACTCTCAAACTTTTCAAAGTATGATTATTTTATATTAATATTTTAAAAATAAAATGGATCTCCACCGTTCTGGATGGTAAAGATAATATTAAAAATATTTAAAAAACATATTTTTTAAATATTTTTAATATTATCTTTACCATCCAGAACGGTGGAGATCCATTTTATTTTTAAAATATTAATATAAAATAATCATACTTTTATATTTTTTAAAAAAACAATTAAAAAAATATTTTATATTCTTCTTAGTTTGGAGATCCAACTCCATATTAGATCTCCAAACCCATCAAACCAAGAACAAAAAAAAATCAGAAAAGCTGTAATCTCCAACGATGGATACAATTTTCTATTTTATTTTATTTTTTTGTATTCTTAGTGGAGATCTAGATTAGATTTCCACACCAAGACCAGAAAAAAAAAATTGAAAATCGAATTGGGTCTTGAATCTCCATTAAAAATAATTTTTTTAATTTTTTATTCACAATCTTTTTTTTTTTTAAATAATTTAATATGATCTCCACCGTTCATGAATCTTGATGCAAGATGGAAATCTATTTAAAATTTTTAAAATTTTTAACTAGGGTTAGGTGGTTAATTCACCAAAAAAAACAAATTTAATGTTAACACATGGATAGGTTTAAAGATAAAAATACCCCTGAAACCGTTAAGTTTGACTAACGATTGACTTACAGAATGACCAAATTGATAAATTTATGAAAACTTAGAGTCTATGAGTACCAATAAAGCAAACTGCGTTAAAAAATTTATAATTCGTCAAAATTTAGATATTAAATTGATTTTCCTAAAAAAAGTAATATATTTAACGAAAGATTAATGGTTTCATTATAAATACCTGGAGACCTCCTTGAGTTCATTTTGATGTGTGGCTTGAACCATATTGAAATTAAGTTTTGCCAATTCAAGTAAAATTGTGTTCATGTCTTTGTTTTTCTCATACATGTTTATATTCCATTTGACTTCAAACCACTGCAATCTCCAGTGCGAAGGAAGTTCCAAAACATAGGCTACTTTCTCTGCAAGTTCACCATCCAAAGTAGAATAGGCTTCCCTCAGAATTCCATTAGAGAAACATTTTGCCTCATCCAAGATGTTTTCACCTTCTAAAGCAAGATGTGAGGCCTCAAAGAGTTCAATCAATCCTTCGATACCTCTGCATTTGCTTTTTGAGAATGTTCCATTTTCGTCCATGAAGCCCTTAAATATATCTAAATTGCACAAACATATATAGTTGATTAGTTTATTATTATAAGGATTAGGCTAAATCAACTTAAAAGTTTAACTTAAGATTGTGACTTAAGTATTTATCCATCAATTTACTCTTAATCTAATGGTGGAGAAGAAGAATAGATGACAACCCTTAGATTTAAACCAAATAAATCGATGGATATTGAATTAACACAAATTAATTAGTCAAATTTTTATGTTGCTATAGCCTGAACCTTATTAATTATTATAATATTTTAGTTATATGTCGTTAGGATACACATTATGAAATAAGAACAAAAAATTTTATGTGATTAGAAAAATAATTAATGCCAAAATATCAAAACAATATTTAAATTTGATTGATTTGATTAAATTAGAATATGTTGTTGTATTTTAAATATGATCATGAAATCAATACAGATTTATATATGTTTTTCTAGCAAACCTCAACAGTGTAATTAGGGAGATCTGCATAAACCCGTATGAGATTTGATCATTCTTTGAAAAATAACTCTTTAGTTTCAAACAAAAACACCGCCCACCAAGATGTTTTTGATATACAGTAAATATAATTTTTTTTTTAAAAATTAAAATTCGATTGTTTTTGAAAAAAGAGCAAACCTCGCGACAGTTTTTTAAATATCCCTTGAAAAAATGAATAAAGAAACTAGGCGAAGGAGATAAATAATGGGGCCCTTGCCCCTTGGTACTTGTGTTAGATACAGCTCACCTTGTGAAATTTCATGGCCATGGTGCCTGAGAAGCCTAAAGCATAATGCAGTAGAATAGAGGTCTTGTTCTATGCTATGATTGTTGATCTTAATAGATGCTGCTATGGAGTCCAAAGCTTCCAAGATTTGCTTCTCCAAGAGGATTGAAAGTCCTAGTTTCATGAGCATGTCAATTAGCTCTAGCTTAGCCAAAACCTCCACTGATTTAGCAAACATCATCTTCACCACCTTCTCTTTCAGCTCCTCAGCCCGGCTTTTATGTTCCTCTTCCTGCTAAAACACAGCACATAAATATTATTCCAAAAGAGTGTGTGTGTGTATATATATGTATTTGCATGAACATTAAAACCAAAGTAATTAGATCAGAATTATGCCATAATTTTCATGAATTATGTTTTAATTTGAATGTTAGTGATGACAAGAAAATATAGTTAATATATATATATATATATATGTATCTTTGACCTAAGTATTTTATCCAATAAATTAAATACAAACTAGCACTGTCTTGAAATTTATTGAAACTTTTATTAAAATTTAAGTCTGTTTGTATAGATAACAAAATTGGAAATTTTATATCAGTGATATTGAGTACCCTTGTAAAAAATTAAATGAGAAAAGTTAAACAAAATAAAAAAAAAGGGTTCAAGCATCACACATCAAAGTTGGTAGCAAGGGACTGTATGAAGTCATATTCCCAAACGTTTGGCTTGTAATTAGCTGACCGCCGCCGTGGTGGTATCGTATCCGAGGCTTCAGGCTTCATGATAAAGTGTTTGCAGCAATCTCTGTGCATGTTCTGAACTTCTGATTCAATGGAAGATATATATAGGGCCATCTAGGGTATGAAATTACATGCATATTTTCTTTATTATTTTATAGAACTGACGTGTCAGACTGAGAATTTTAAGAAAATAATTTTCATCTGACTAAATAATTGGAGGTGGGGTCGAGTTTTATTGGATTTTTTAAAATTTTATTAGTAAAATAAAATGGCACAGAAACATTTCATATTTTTAATAAAACCGGGGGTGTCACATCTAAAAAAACAAAAAAGGTTTTTATATTATTCCATATTTTTAATGAAATCTGACATATTCTTTATTACCATAAATTCCATATTTTTCTGTGCCATTTTGTTTTATTAATAAAGTTTAAAAAAGTCCAATAAAAACTCGACTCCACCTCCAATTATTCAGTCATATGAAAATTGTTTTCTTAAAATTCTTATAATATTAAGGTAAGGTATAAAGTATTAAGTAAGGTCCAACAACAAAGGTTCTCTAATTTGGAAGGTATCAGATTTAAAAAAAAAAATTAATTAATTACTTATATATTTTTAATTGACCTCTTCTCATGGTCGGTCTTAGGTCAGGGTACATGGGATAACCGTCTAGGATCACAAGTCCAAGGGATCCAATAATATTATGTTCTAATTATACAAAAAAAAACCACTAAATCCAATTTAATTTTTTTTTATTATATTTATTATATCAACATTTTAACAAGCCTAAGGAATCCAATTTATTAAACGCACATTTAGAACATTATTTTTAGTTGAACCTTGATCACTAAAAAATCAGGCCGGCTTTTGTAGTCTTAAAAAATCGCTCGGGGATACGGGGCACTACAACCTACAAAGATAGAACGCACGTGATCCGTAGGACGTCTGGGACACCAGGGTAGTGCCGGCCAAAGTCACTCCGACGATCAAGTTAGCAAGTGCTAATAAGTACAGAATGCTCGTAAATGGAGATGAGTGAGTAATACTTCCTGTTATGTTGGCTATTGAGGTCTTCTTGGTGAAAGGAGATGTAAGGTCGAATAAACGGAGTATGATCGGAAGGTGGTCGGAGATGATGGACAATAGCCAAAGGGTGTTGTCTGAATGTAGATAGCTCTAAGATCTCAGTTTTTCCGTCCCTCTCTATTTGGAGAATCATCCTTCATTTATAGGGGATGGATGCTTCTGCCCGTTGAGGGACTTCATCATTACCTCTTCTTACTGTCTCCAACCAAGGAGGTTTGTAGATGCTTCCTTTGATCTGGCCGTTATAGATTATAATTATGGTTTTGTAGGATCGTCTTTAAAGTAGATCATGATTTGGTCTCCCATAGAATAAAGGAGATTCTATGTCGTACGACATATGGATTTGACAATTTGAACAGACAATCACTATCGTATGTCGTGCAACATATCGATTGGATGTCGACCTGAGATGAGTATGTCATGCGACGTAATTCTCCTAAGCGTGGATACTGGGTTATTTCCCTTGTTGCTACTTGGATGTGTGGGGCATTGAGGGTATGTCGTACTACATGAAGGTCTCACATCGAGCGTATGTCGTACTATATAGATGTCTCACATCGAGTGTATGTCGTACTTTATGGATGTCATATCACTTTTGGACTTTAGGCCTGGTCTTCGAAATATATTTTGGACTTCTAGACTGAATCCTCACTTATATTTTGGACCTGACATATTTGGACGACTACATCCCTAACTCTTCTAAAATTAACAATTCGCTTTCATTTCTTAGTCAAACAAATTGTCTCTTCAAATCAAAACATAAAAATAAAAAATTCAGTGTATCTACGTACAGATGATGTTATCTTGGACTATTGCTACAAGACATTTTTGAATAAATGTGGGTTGTTTCTACACAGTTTTGACTACAACTAAGAATTGCAAAGAAAAAAAAAATGTGTCTGATTTTCTTGTAATACACGTAATAAGTGCACATCATATTTTTAGGTGGAGGAAAATAAAATCCCACGGGTTAATTTCGAAAAATGTATTTAACAAGTTAATTTAATGTAATATGTGTAGTAAATAAGATAAATTATTATTAATATGTATTTATTTAAGGGGTCATACTACATATAATTACATATTTATATTAATTTTAATAAAGGATCCAATTTATTCAACTCACATTTAAAATATCATTTTCAGTTAAACCCGGCTCACTAAACAATCAGGGCCGGCCCTAACTCTTCTAAAATTAACAATTCGCTTTCATTTCTTAGTCAAACAAATTGTCTCTTCAAATCAAAACATAAAAATAAAAAAATTCAATGTATCTACGTACAAATGATGTTATCTTGGACTATTGTGACAAGACATTTTTTGAATAAATATGGGTTGTTTCTACACAGTTTTGACGACAAGTAAGAATTGTAAAGAAAAAAAAATGTCTGATTTTCTTGTAATACACGTAATAAATGCACATCATATTTATCAGGTGGAGGAAAATAAAATCCCGCGTGCTCATAAACTCAACTTATATCTCAACAATGTATTTAACAAGTTAATTTAATATAATATGTATAGTAAATAAGATAAATTATTATTAATATGTATTTATTTAAGGAGTCATACTATATATAATTATATATTTATATTAATTTCAATAAAAGATTCAAATACATATAATTAGGTTAAATTTCGAAAAATATTTATGCAGTTATCCCTTTCTTTTATTACACAAACACTCTTGAATTTTTTTAGGGTGCATTTGATGCTCGGGATTGGATTAGACTATTTTTATGAGATAGAATATGATTGAATTGGATTTGATTGGATTAGACTAATTAGTACTATGATGTATTTGGTGCAGTATAGATTGGATTAAAAATAGTACTATCCATTGGTTGGTGTAGAATGAGATTAGATAAAATTAAATTTGATTAAATTAATTTTATATAAAATAAAATTATTTTTAAATATTATATAATTGAATTAAAATTATTCAAAATAAATATAAATTAAATTAAATATTTTAAAATGTAAATATATTTATATTATTTATTTTAAAATTAATTATAAATAAAATATATTATATTAATGAATATTAAAAAAATTAAAAGGGATACAAAATAACTGACTATCAAGTATTGTTCATTATTTAGTGTTATATTAGATTGGATGCAAAATAATTGTGTTTAATGTCTAAAATAATGTAAAATTGATATATCAATTAATTTTTAAATAAAATAAAATTATATAATTTAATTTAATTAAATAAATTATTTAAATTTAATTTTAATAAAAATAAAAATTATTTAAATTAAAATAAATTTAATTAAGAAATTGTTTAAATTAAATAAAATATTTAAAATTAATTAGTTAATTTTTAAATTAGTATTAAAATATATTATTTTTTAATGTTATAATAAAATTTATTAAAGTAATTTTAATATTTTATATATAAATAATTATAATAATAAGAGTTTTAAAAAAAAGAAGTTAAAAAAAAAATGGTGTGATGGTGGGACTAATTGCAGGACACTCATTATTTTTTGGCACTGGACTGGATTTATCCAGTCCAGTGCCACCACCAATCAAAGGATTAGACTGAGATTAGTCCAATCCGGCCCAACAAACGAGGCCTTACTGTCGTTAGTCTTAATCTTTTTTTATGTCTTTGGCTAACCTTGCTCTTGAAATGTCAAATTTGTCCCTCCAATAGTTATTTTACCATATTATAATATTTTATCTCTAATTAATTAATAATTAAAATATTTAATTAATTAATTAAAAGTTGAAATTTTTATAAAAAATTTAAAGAATTTCAAAGTATCACGATCTCTTATGAAATCATAACAAATTTCTTTTCAAATGGAGGATATTGGTTACAATCTCCTCCACTGATGTCTACAATTGGGAGAAGTTTGTAATCTATCAAATAAAAACACCAAAAAAGAAATGGTGAATTGTAATAGAGTACCATAAATCATAATACAATAAATCGTGAGTTTAGTCTTAATTACACATTAGTACCATTGATTAACTAGTTGACTATTAGAATTATCGGTCAACCAATAGTTAAAGGGGTAATATGGTCATTTTCGTCTTAACTTTTAAAAAAAAATTGTAAAAAAATTAAATGAATCTCCACCGTCCATCAAGTGGAGATTATATTGATAAAAAATTTTAAAAAAAGAAAAATAAATGAAAACTTTGTTCTTGGTAGGACGAAGATCCAATATCCGGATTATAAAAAAAATTCCGATCTAATATGCAGTTTTCTTTTTTTGGTGGGGCTCTTGATGTTTTTGGTTTTTTTGGTTAGGTGGAGCGATCCAATCTCCAATTTTTTTTATTTTTTATTTTTTTTTTCAAATTTCTTTTTAATTTTTTTTTAGTATGATCTTCAGCGTCCATCAATCTTGATTGATAGTGGAAATTCATTTTTAAAAAATATTAAATTTAAAATTTTTAATATTTATTTTTATTTTTTAACAAGGGGTATTTGTATTATTTTAAGGAAAACTTTTTGATCAAACCGTTACTTTTAATTGAGTCAACTAACGATTGAGTACTAATGCGTAATTAAGACTAAAGTCACGATTTTATTGTAATATGTCAAAACATCAGTAACCTCTATTACAATTCGTTTAAAAAAAAGTTGGCAGTAGATCTGCTCCCATTTATCACCACTTCTTCTTCTTCTTCTTCTTTTCTAAAAAATTTCTTTTTCTTTTTATTTTTAATATGATCTCCATCCATCTAAAAAAAAATTATAACATTTTTTAATTTTCTTTTTTGTTTTTTAACCATGTGTAGTTGTGTCATTTTAAGTAAAATTCTTGGTCAAATACTTACTTTTGACTGAATCAACTAAACGGTAGGGTACTAACATATAATTAAGGCTAAATTTATAATTTTATTATAATATGACCAAACATTAGGGTACTTTATTATAATTTGCCCTTCAATATTTGTTTAAGTTATAAAATAGTTTCTATCAACCACGTCTAATTGAAAAGCCGGTGTCTCCATTTATGAGAATAGAAGTCCGAACAACGCATTTAGTATTGATCTCAATATGTCTCAGCATAATTATTATTAATCTTATAATTGTACCCTTAAAAAAAATTTGATAAGATGATGTTAGCCCAGTCAAAAACTTCTCACATACTGTATAAGTGAAATTGTGGATTCGAATAAAATCTCTCCCCCTAACTTCCAAATTATAATAGTAAAAAAAAAAAAAAAAAGATTTTACATAGAATAATTATTTTTCAACATAGAACAATATAAAGTGATAAAACATTTCAACCATTAAATCAATCTAATAGTTAAGATATGACATCCCTAAAAAAAAACGTGGATAAACCAATTATTTCAATTAGACTTATAAACATTATTTAATTAAGCGTGTTAAGTGAAAATAGGATGTGAAAATTAAAACAAACATTGTCATTCATCAACAATATAGTTAAGGTTTTTTTTTTTTTTCACTTAATATTTAATGAATTTGAATTGATCATATTAAGTTATTTTTATTTATTTTTTTTAAATGGTCAAAATTTTAAAATTACTAAAAAAAAACTCAAAATAAAAAGTTAAAAATCATAACATATCACTTAACACCTAAATACTGAATTATAATTATAATATTTTTTTCAATAATTAAAATATTTTATTCCATAATTATTATTTTTATATTATTTTGTTTTTAAATTTATGTTTATTTAAATGTTAATGTCTTAAAAAAATAAACAATTAAACATCTTTATTTAATAGTTAGAAGAAAAAAAAAATAACCATGTTATCCAGATTTTAAACTTTTGTTTAACTTTTTAAAAAATTTAGATATATTCAGTTTTTAAATAAATAAAAAAACAAACGAACCTGAATAATTATAGCTAAAGAGGCTCTAGTCTACTCCATTTAAAATTGGAAGTTATCTAGAGAGAAAAAGAAAAAAAAAAGAATCAAAATAAAATTCTTTTATAGAAAACAAGAAAATTATGTGGGTGTACCAAATTAATTATGTGACATATGGAAGAGAAATTAAACCATTTGAATTCCATTTCATGTCTAAGTCAAGTCAAGTAAAAGAAAAATATATATAAAAAGAATTCCATTCTATGTAGTTGTTCTAAGGTTGATAAAAATAACTGCAATCGACTAAAAAGTCAGTCCAATAAGTATATAAAGTTTAGACTTATTAAAAAAATCAAATATTTAATAGAGACTGCAATCCCAAAATAAGAGGAAAATAGTGAGACAAACATCATCAAATATGAATATTTTGTTAAGAGAATGACTATAGTAATAGAAATTTACTTTCACTTGTGTGAAAAGAAATCTATTCCATTCAAACAAATATTCTTCCTTGATAAACCATTGAATTAAAAAAAATGCTCTTTCAAATAAGGAAAAAAAAAAAAAGGTGGTCTTCTTAACAAGACATTGAAATATTGACAATCATAATAATAATAATAATAATAAATTTAGGGGGATGTTTAGCAAATAAGCGGAGTGAATCTAGACGGCTCTACATTTGTTGATTTACCCCAGTCCAGTCACTAAATTGGTCAAGAATTTAGTTGAGCTGGTCCAGCCCATATAAAATTCTGTAGAAATTTAATTGCGGTTTTATTAGTTTTTGATAATCTTGTACCGAATGTGTCTAGAGTCTGTCAGCACCATTTAAGATTAAGCACTGTATGCGTAGCCCGAATATCTATATACTCTTACAATCGGGAGATATATGTTCCAACAACACCGAGCTGGAGGATTGTTAATGGGGAAATGAAGATACTTTCAATTGTTTCAACAAATCTCGTAGAAAATTATGAGAAAACTTCTTATACATACTTATAAAATGCGCATGATAGAGCTCAACCCTCCCGCAAAAAATGTGAAAGGGGGAGTTAATAAATAAATTGTTCATTTGCCTAAAAAGAGAAAAGAAAAAGAATTATGGATTGTGTCCAGAAACTAATGAGACATACATATAAACTATAGTAAGCAGGCAATATAGTTTAATATTTAATAATAATAATCTCTAAGAAAAATATGTAATTTTAGAATCTGATATTGATTCTCAAATTCATTATCTCAAAAGTACAATTCATGATAGTGATTCAACAATCATGAAACATCAAAGTAAAGTTTCAAATAATCCAATTTCAAAGTATATATTATCAAAAGGGTAGTATAGATGAAAACAAAGTGCATTTTGAAGGGAGAGGAACGTGAGCGGGATAAGGTTAGATGATATCGAAAGTATAATGTAGATGAAAACAAAGTATACTTTAAAAAAAAAAAAAAAAAAGGAATTTGGATGAGACAGATATGAAAAATAAGAAACCTCGTATACTCGTATAGATAAAAACAAAGTATATTCTAAAAGGTTAGAAACTGGGTTGCTGGATGGATGCACATGTCACATAATATAAACAGTAAATCATTTGATCATGACGGAATCAGAAAATTATATTTTGAGTATCAAGATAGTAAAATACAATATTTAAGAGAATAAAGTAAAAAAATAAAAATAAAAATAATATATATATATATATATTAAAATAAAATTTATATCCCCTAAATTCATCACTGCATCCAAGCTCACATTGCATCCATACCACATGAAATTATAACTAGAGATGATGAAACCTATCCGTCTCATCCAAAAGTTTCTCTTTTGAAGGATGACAGAGCACAAAACATCACCAAAAAAAAAAAAAATTTCCCTACAAAAACATTTTTAAATGACTTTAAAAAAATCCGGCTGAGAATCTTCTCTTATATGTCTTACCTTTGTATAATGACAATAATTAATTAATGTATCTAATTTATCGAATAGGAGATATTTCCCTCTAAAAACAATTGACCAGGCCGGTTACAAAAAATCAGACAAATTTATAAAATTTATTGAATCTGATAGATATTAAATTAACCATTCTTCAAAACATCCACTCATCCAAAATTTTATTAGACAGTTTGCATGTAATTCTTGTTCTTATCAGCAGCTTGACCAATGATTGAAAAATATATGTCTCAACAAACACTGGCAAGAATTCTTGACGAAGTTGTATCAGCCTGCTTCATTGGTAAATCCTCCAAAAGCATTTGCACACAATTTTATTTTATTTTTTCTTGATTTGGGTTTTCATATTAATACAATCTCAAATGAACTCACCCATATATATATAAGGTCTGTACCTGGAAGTTGATTTGTACAACACCCTGCTGCTGTTAATGGGAAATCTCACTCGAAACAAGATTTCAATGGATTACTCTGCAGAAGATAGTTACAGTTCAATCAACTCACCCTCCTTTGCTGACCTTTTATGTACTCAAAATGATGATCAGCAATCTAAGCCTCTTCCTCCTCCCTCTAGCCATCTCAAAAACCAAGAACCAGAATTTGAGTTTAGTCCAGCTAATAAACCAACCTCAATTACTCGTGATCTTTACAAGAATTCCTCAGCAGATATCTTAGTCTCCAAGAATAATCAGCGGCAGCTACACGAATTCTTACGACAAAAGAAGCAGTCTCAGGACAAGAATCAGCCAGCAGGCTTCAAAGAACAATTACCAGAATCACGTGACACACAGTGCATGAAAAAAGCAGATCACAAGGTGAGAAACCAATCAAACAATAAGGAGAGTACCGCAACAAGTAATTCATCGTCCTTGGGACGGAAACTATTTCAGCTTCTCTCACCTTGCAGGGAATGCAAGACCATCCAGCCAGCCGCGAAAGCACATACCGTGGCACAGAATGTCAAGTGACATTAACTTGTAGCTGGTCTTTCCATTTTCTTATTTTTACTTTTTTCTAATATATCAGTATTGAATTTTGCTGGTGATTCCTTTTGTCAGAGAGCTTGTTTTCCTAGTGAATCTTCAATTCTACCTCAGCTATTGCATTGTAGGTAGCATAATAATTGAATAAAATTAATTTAGAGACATAACCTTTATTTTTGAGAAAATTCTGTTTGTTATGTAGTGTTCTCGATTTTTATGTTATTGAGAAAATACAACGTAGCAGGGTTTGGTTTTGAGATCGTGATTTTAAGTAAAAAAATTTTTTTCCAGCATTGCTTGTGTCAGGTCTCTGAATATCCTAAAATTATATTGATCAGATTCTGTGTTTTCGTCACGGAATTTGGTTGGCCCCTTGCACTGCTACTAAAGGATGTAGCATAATCCTCGCCCACTTTAGTTAAAAAGTAATACTAAATTGAAAAAATTCTATTTAAATTCATGTCAAATCATGTGGTATGTGAACTGTTAACACTATATAAATTATTAAAGGATGTGGTAAGTAACTCACATGACATCTCATTTATACATAAATTTATAAAGAAAAAAAAAACTTGAACATTCTAGTATTACTCTTTTATTAAATGTTTATTTAGGATTATTGTAAACTCAATAATTTAAATTCAAAACCGAAATATAAATTGGCACCTCAGAAAAACAGTACAAATATGAAATAACAAAAACTACAGGAGGACTTTGGGTCCCCACAAATAATAAGTTTATACTTATCCCAGGACCGTCAGTATAAAAATAATAATAATGACATTCATAACGGAGATTAAAAATGTATTTTTACTCAGAGCACATATAACACAAATAATATTACAAAATAGTCTCCGCATCATCTACGTTGAGGGATGCAATACACACTGAAACATCTCGATCCAATAGAAATCACTATCTTAATTTGCTCGTCAGACCCCTTTGGTTGCCGGAGAACCCAATTTATGCGAGCAGCTCCAATTTCGATTCCGTTTTGACCAGCTGGGTACAAGAGCAAGGTTTGAAGCTAAGGTGGTTGCGGTAGAGACTGTGCTGGAAAATGACAACACCGTTGAGCAAGTGTTGGAGGTAGTGTTGATGAAGAGAAGTTCATCGGTTCAAACTTAGTGTACTGAGAGTAAGATTTAGGTATACAGATCCCATAATCTTGTTAATGGTGTTGGTGGTAGAAAAATTTTGTTTTATAACCAAATAATGGATCAGGTGCTTAATCAACTGGAAGCAGAAAAGAAGCGAGGTGAGGAGCTCACCCAGATAAGGAAAGCCTTCCAGGCAGTGCTGGTGGGAGGCACCAGTTGATGAACTGAACCTGCCCCAACTTGAGCAGCTGAAATTGTATATGTAGTGAGTAAAAGGTGAGGTTGAAGTGGAAGATGATGGTGATGTTGGTAAAACATGTAATTAACCATCCCCTATTTTATTATACAAAACTTTGCGAGCATCACTGGAAAAAATCACAACTGACACAGCTAGCAAAGTTAATGTAAGTTTTTTAAAGATAGATGACATAGAGGAGTTTTACGTTTTATATATTATAATTTTAATAAATATGTTTTTGTAATAATTGGTTGTTAAAAATAGGTTTATCTAATGTTTGGGATGTGAGTAAACAGAGGAGCTGAATGTGAAAGCCAAAAGGTGAGATTTGTGCTCCGCACTTTCATGGCTTTGCCATTCCGATACCATGGCTGGCTTTTTAGTCACCTGCAGTTTCATCACCATATCATCAGTACCAATGATCAACTCAATTCCACTCTGCATCAAAACAATTTATATTTGTCAATTAAATGAAACGCTCTAGGCAAATAATTAAAAGTTTAGACTCTCTCATAATCTAAAAATTTGGGTATTCATATCAAGATTGCGATCCTTTAAATAAAAAAAATTACTTCGAAACCGCGGATATATACATCCAGAAGACTCACTGCAGCTCTCGCTTCAATAGGGCAAAAGGGCCTGGTGAAATAGCCCCCAAGCTTTAATTTTCTACCAATTGATGCAAAAGCTGCAGTGAGATATATGCAGCTTTCGAATCATTCCCGCTTGAAGTTGCGGGGAAGAAACTCTATTATAAAACTGATGATATAACTCATGATGGATTGAAACAAATCAACCATAAAAAGTGATTTAAATATCATAGAATACCAAAGCATGAAATAATTTGAAGGAACTAGAATAGGCACGAGAACTCTTCAATGCAAAGATATATGCAAGTAATCTACTTAACGAGAAAACAAAAATAACATATCAAAAAACAGACATGATTGTTAAAAACAACTTGCAAGATAGAAGCTTTAACTTACAGAGAAAACAAGAAATTCTTTGTTTGTGGAGGTATCATAATAAGTAAAATCTCTCATTTCAGGAAAATCATATATATATATATATATATATATATATATATATATATTCATCATAATTATATATGCAATAAATAATTTTCTAAATGAAAAGGTAGAAGGGATTTGAGGAGCTTGTGAGAAGAAAAGGAAAATTGGCAAGTAGTAATGGTTGGGTTTGTGAAAAAATTATTTGACAACATCAACTTAAATAGATCAATGAAGTGGTTTGCATGCAACTAAAAGGTTCACGTGATAACACCTGCCTAAGCGGTTTAATAGCTGTCAATTATTATGAAGGCAACGCTATACACGTTTAGTCATGCCGAAATATTCGCTTAAAAGCAACAATTCTTGGATAAAGTGGAATCATTTTATTGTCAGAATATATTTTTCTTAGTTGTTCTCCTCAAATCAAAATTACAAATTCACTGCTCAGAAAACGTATATTTACAAGTATATTCTGATTCTAGAAGCAAATAAAATAAAATAAAATTAATCTATTTAGTCTTAACTGTTAAGCAATATCAAGTTATATAGAACCCATGTGATAGCTCAATTATCAAAATGATTCAATAAAATTGATTTTTTATAAGAGTTCTAGATAAGTTAACTATTCAAGGTAACATTAAAACACAAAGATATTTTAATTGAGAATATTAATTTACCAAATTTTATCACAGCTATCCCTAATTTCAACCTTAAGATAACATAAGCAACAAGAGCTGAATTTGCTTAAACTAAGAGCCAGTTTATAGTATTATTGTAGTTTGAATAAATAATCTACTATAAAACTAATCATATAATCGACTGGTTAATGTTATTGTTAAAACTGTTGTAGAACTCAAAATCAGTATACATGCCATTATTAAATTTTATTGTTAATTACTGTGAATTTATATCATACTAAAATGGGTATGAAATTAAAATATTTTATTAAAGAAAAAACTAAGAACGAAATATCATTAATGTTAAATAAACCCCTGCATCATTAGTTTTACAATATACACGGTTCATCAATATACACGTTACACACACACATAGTATGTTGAATTGCAGGGCCGGCTCACAACTTTTTGGGGCCCTGGGCGAAAAATAAAAATTGTGCCCTTCTAGAACTCTTTTCTACTGCTCCAGCCTTCAATTATCAATAACTATTCAACACATTTTTTTCCATTCAAAATTATAAACAGGTGAAATTGAAAGATGAAAGTAGTGAACTTTCAAACCTGGTAAGAGAAGGATAAAATCGATCGGCAATGCAAAGAGTGAGAAACTAGTGTATTTTAAAGAGAGGATTCGTAAATCGTAATGATACTAAGATTGAAAGAGCAGAGAAGGGGTCAAGGGGAGAAGCAAATGAATATAAAGAATGAAAACTTCAATTTCTAATTAATTTCATTACCGTTGAAGGGGAGCAGAAACGCCCAACGGGCAACGCCCAACGGTTCATCTTCGTTCTTCAGTCTTCTCACTTTGCCCAACGGTTCATCTTCGTTCTTCAGTCTTCTCACTTTTTAAAAGAAAAAAAAATAAAAACTATTTTGTATAATTGTATTGGGTGCTGGAATAGTATTTTGTTCACAGTCTTCTCAAAATATTGTATTGGGCCCAAGTCTTATGTTAAGAAACAGTCCCAAATGATACTAAGATTGAAATAGTAACTGGGCTGATGGTGCCCCCCTTGAAAGTGAGGCCCAGGGCGATCGCCCAGGTCGCCCTGGGCCTCCGCCGGGCTGTTGAATTGGCATAATTAAGATCATTTGTATAAAGAAAAATATCATCCTTATTGTTTGGAAAAATGTCATTTTAGTACAAAAGTTTAGACTTTACGGCAATTTAATCATTTTTGTTTATTTATTATCAAAATAGTTATTCTGGTTTCTATTTGTATCAAACTATAATTTCTCTAGTATTAGCACCCCTGTGGCTGTCTATTGAAAACCCACTTTCCTAATATACCCTTACTAATTCTTCCCATACCCACTCATTCATTCTTTGCACTATAAACATTCTTTGGTGCTCCTTTGTTGTCAACCCATTTGGTTGCCAGAGAACCCAATTTATACCAGCAGCTCCAGTTTCGACCCGTTTTGAGCAGCTGGAAATTGTGGAGTTTGAAGACAAAGGTGGTTGCAATACATACTGTGCTGGAAAATTATAACACTGTTGAGCAAGTGTTGGAGGTACTGATGATGAAGAGTAGTTCATCGGTTCAAACTTAAGGGTGCATTTGGTGCGTGAGATTAGATTGAACTATTTTTATGGAATGGGATAGGATTAAATTGGATTGGATTGGACTGGATTAAATTAGTACTGTGATGTATTTGATGCAGTATGGATTGAACTAAAAATAGTATTGTCTCATGTTTGGTGTAGTATGGGACTGAATAAAATCATATTTAATTAAATTAATTTTTACATATAATAAAATTATTTTAAAATAATTTTAAATTAAATAAATAATAAAATAATTTAATTCTAATAAAATAAATTATTTAAATTATTTTTTTAAGAACATATAAAACTATTTAAAATTAATTTTTATTATTATTAAAGATATATAATATTTTAATAAATTATATTATATATATATAAATAATTTAATTAACTATTAAAAAAAAAGATGGGACAAAAATTTGTCCCATCTCTTGAGGTGGGAACAGGACAGCAGCAATTTTTAGCGAAACTGTTGGGATTGGCTATGTCTAATAATAGGATTAGATTAATTTTAGTCCAATCCTATATTTATCCTGAATGCCAAACGTACAGTGTACTAAGAGTAAGGTTTAGGTATATACATTCCACTTTATAGTTGTTGACACTGATATAAAATATAGAAGATTCAACTTAAAAATCGATCCAACATCTTCGATATTTACAATTCAAGTATGGTTTGTTTTAAAATACAAAACTGTAGCAATAAAAAAAAATTACTAAATTGATTAATTAACATATAATTTAAGTATAAAGAATTAGGTAAAGATATAAGAGACTACATCTTTTATATTTTTAATATTTTAAAAAATAATTAAATAAATACTGGATTAAATGGGGCACGACGGGCCATAAAGATTTGACCCAAACCTTACCTGGTAAAATACCGAATCACAAAAGGTTAACCTGATTCGAGCGTCATTTTAAGTGCTTTAAACCCGTCCCAAACGAATCGGAGTCCAGCCAGTATGGGGGTGGATCGGGGATGTTTACCATCACTAGTTGCGCTTGTACACTTTCCTTTTTAGTTAAAATAATGTGTATTTTTTCTTTCACTTTAGTGGTAAGGGTTTGAGTTTCACTATAGAAATTTTCTTGCAAAATTGTAAGAATAAATACTTTAGTCCAATATATTCCTGACCTATTCATTATTTAAAAAAAATTTATTGTTATTAGAATTTGCAAACACTTCAATCAAACAACCGCAAAATGTGGGTGAGGCTTTATACGACCCCATTTAGTTGTGGACACTTGTCGTAGACAAGATGTTCAAACTGACTAGGGGCCGTTTGAGGTAGTTTATTCAAAAATGGTTTTAGCTTTCAAATAAATTATGGTTCAAAAGTTTTTTGATAAATCTTCTGAAAGTAGTTTATTGGAGAATTTGACCAAAAGTTACAACTAAAAATTAAAATTGATCTTACCCAGAACTCTTCAGCTTCTAACATAAGCGATAGGTTATCCATAATTTTTAATAAAAATATTTTTGGACTAAATTATCCTTCATCTTATATTAAATTTATAAAGAAAACCTAACCTTCAACATTAAAAATTAAAAAATAATAATTAATCTTTTTGTTAGAGTAAATAACACCCAGAGTTCTAGAGGTTTACTCTTCCATAAGCAGAAACAATATTTGCATTTATTGGCAAAGACATCTCTTGCCGTTAGTCAAATTTCATTCAATTTAACGGTTGATCAGATTTAATTGTGAAAAAGATCAAAATGTCCTAAAATAATATATAAAATTACTATAATTTATCTAAAAAAAGAAAAAGAAAAAAGTTAATATTTCCACCGTCAATCTCAACTATTTATTTTTTTAAATTTAATAAATTTTAGTAATATTATATATTATTTTGGAGGATTTTGATTTTTTTTACAGTCAAACCTCTCAACCATTAAATTGAATGAAATTTGACTAACAGTAGGAGAGGTCGTTATTAATAAACTCAAAAATTGTTTCCACTAGTAGAAGAATAAATCTCAGAGTGTTATTCACTCTTCTTTTATCTCCAATATTTTCAGATAAAAAAAATAAAAATTTAAAAATTAAACCAGACTAATTTTTTTATTTTTAATATTTAAAATAACAATTAAAAATCTTATTAGTATTAATTTATTATCTAAAAATTAATTTTTTATAATTAATATTAATAAATAATTAATATATTTAATTAAGATTATTTTTTTATTAAAAATAAAAGTATAAATTAAATAAACTAATTTTAATTTTAATTATTTTATATTTTCATATAATAAAGTTTCTTCAACACATAACACTTGCAAAATACAGTTATTAATCAAACTACAGCCGCTGCTTTTAAGCTCTACCAAACTGGCCTTTATCGCAGTCCAGTAGGAAGAAACAAAAACGAAGATAAATGGAAACGATGGAACAGACCTCGCTCGAGAACAGACCCGGCGTCTTAATTGTCGGATCCTCCAACGTCGGCAAACGCACCCTCATCTCCCGTAACACTCTTATCTCTTCATCGATCCAATTACCTTTTTTTCTTCCCTAATTTTTTTGGTTTTTATTGATTTGATCGTTCTAATTAGGTTAAACATGATATTATCTGGTTTCGGGTTATTGTTTAATTGGTCTTAATTGTACAGAGTTGTGTAAATTTTAGTTATCGTTTATATGGTAATTGTAGGATTAATCTCTGTTGACTTTGAAGATGCATCTGATTCTTCGTCCCAAGTAGTTGGTCACGGGTATGCATGCTTACTTTACACTTACTAGTCGATTGTTCATTCATTTGGGGTATGGTGGTTAGAATTATAGTGGAATTTTGACTGGCAGGTGGACTATCAACACCAAGTATTATACGGCGGATGTTTCGCTTTGGATGGCTCATCTACATGAGGGATTTTCCGTTGGGACGCAGTTCCCCTTTTTTGACAGTTTGGCTGCATTGGTTATGGTTTTTGACCTCAATGATGTTAGCCTCTCTGCCCATTGATGCCTTTTTTAAAGTTTTTCAACTGTGAATTGTTTGATTTTTCTTTTTTTATAATTTTTATGGTCGGATAGATTGTTGTGGAAAGTGTTGATGTATTCAATATATCTCGTATTTGTGTCAATTCAAGCAGCTATCAACCTTAGATGCACTTAAGGATTGGGTGTCCCGTGTTGATATAAAACCATTTGAAATACTATTATGCATTGGGAACAAAGTTGATCTTCTTCCTGGTCACTCAGTTCATGCTGAATATAGAAGGCGACTGCTGAACCCTGCCGCGTCTTCTGCTGATTCTTCTTCAGATTTCACTGAATATGGAATTTCTGAAACTGAAGGAAGCAGTTTATTGGGGGATGAAGAGCCGTCTTGGGAGATCAAGAGGTCGTGTTTGGAATGGTGCACTGAACATAACATTGAATACATTGAAGCTTGCGCTTCTAATGCTGATTTCGACAAATGTGAGGCTCACCGTTGTCTTGAGTTGAATTTACTTTTAATAGTAATAATTTTGATCGATTAGCTCTCCCATATTATTCTGCTATCAGACAAGATATATTTACATAAGTAAAAAAACTGTTCATAATAGGTTTATCTGTCAATGGTGATTCACAAGGAGTTGAACGTCTCGTTGGTGCTCTTTCTGCTCATATGTGGCCTGGAATGATCCTAAAATCTGGTGATAAGATAACAGAGCCATCACTACCTGAGAAAGAAGGTTTTTTTACTCTACTTTCATTCCCTTTTTAACTTCTTACTTGTTAATTGTATTGCTGACTGATATCTCTCTCACTTTCCAGAGTTGTCTGAAGAAGAATCTGATTATGAATTCAAGTATGAAATGCTATCTGCGGGTTCAGCTGAACCATGGGATGACTCGGATGAAGTTTGGGTTTCTGCAAATGGAATTGATGGAATCCCTGATACAGGTGGATCGTCAGCTAAGAATATATCTATAACAGAACACGACCAAGCAAATGTAACTGGATGTGAAAATGCAGAGCTGCAACCGTCAACATCAAGAGATGCATTGGAGGATGACGAGATCGACAACAAAGAGGAGCAACATGCAGAAGAACCTAGTAAGGCTTCAGAGTTGGATATGGATTCCCCTTTTGACGTTGAGGATTTGGAACAGTTGATGTCCGAGATAGGGAGCATGCGTGACAACTTGAGGCTGATGCCTGATTTTCAAAGGAGGGAAATGGCAGCAAAGCTGGCTACGAAAATGGCCGCGATGTTTGGAGACAGCAGTGAAGATGAAGAGGGCTTTGATTGAGCGAACAGGATACTACTGCATTGATCAAGTAATTTGACATAGATCAGCTTGCATCTCTGGGTGGAATTAGTGAAGGTTTTTGGCTTTGGGAAGCTGACTCATATCTATAGACAAATTTAGACAAAAGCCGAGGTTCTCTAGTATTTATCTGAGAGAATTATGCATTCTATAAGATTTGTTAGTGGAAAACAGTTTTACATTTTGCAAATGAGTTGACAAACTGAAATCCTTTACATGTCGCTATAGTGGCTCATTCTTTATAATTAATATATATTTCCAATTTTTTTAATAATTATGTGAAATGTTTCAAACTTTTTTCAAATAGTGTTAATTGGCTAATTGCCCATGCCTATGATTGAGAATCATTCACATATAGAACTATAAGAGCGTTTCCAATTAAGCTACCTGGTTTTCAAAATTTCGTACATCAGATAAGAGTATATATATATATACAAGAAATTCTTATGTATTTATTGCATGGATGGTACACTACTCTGAACTCTTTTGGTCTTTTAAATAAAAACAAGTGCTTATTGTCATTTATAAATTATCCAAATCTATTACACAAGGCTTTTTTCTTGGCGGTTGGAGGTCACCTAGTGTATGTATTACATTCTCACAATTGCCTATAAAAAACGTAATTGTGTGGGTAGACTCCTCCCATTGCTGGGAGTAGTTGTTCAAGTCGTTAGTCCAAGTAGTTTGCGTCTTTCTTTGCTGGGAGTAATTGTCCGGGCCGTTTTTATATGATTTAATCTCGGTTGGTCCCGATAGTCCTTTGACCCGGAAGGTATCAGATTTCAAAAACAAATTATCCAATCTATTTATTTATTATATTCCTTGCTAGTTCCTACTCAAGTTCCCTTGTAGGTTAAGAGTGCTGGCATGGCTATCCTTAGGTGGTCTCCACCTTCAGCTGGGTTCAAGGTTAATGTGGACGCAGCTGTGGATGTAGTCTCGAGTCGATTTGGAGTTAGTATTGACATTAGAGACCAGCAGAGTTGTTTGAAGGTTGCTCCTGCTTTGGTTTTTCGTGATTTTTTCAGTGTGGTTGCTGCTGAAGCCAAGGCTGTTCTTGAGGGCTTTAGATTAGTTGTTGGCTCCAATTTTTCTCCCTTTTGTGTTGAGTCTGATTCTCTTTAGGTTGTGAACCTTTGTAGCGGCCTTTCCTCCTCCAGATATGAGGATGATAGTGTCATATAAGATATTTTGTTTCAGTTTGGTAGTTTTATTAGCTCCTTAGCTTTTGTTTCCAAGAGTTGTAACTTTGTTACGCATAGTCTTGCTGGAAGGGCTATCGGGTTTTCTTCAAACTTTGTTTGGACTTACTTCTTCCCTGACTGGTTAATCAAACTAGTTAAGGAGGATTTTTATTCTGCTGTTTCTTGATTAATATATTCTCTTTTCAAAATATATATATATTCTTGGGAATTCTTGGGCTAAGGAAAGTGCAAGAAATGATGAATAACAGATGGAAAAAAAATTATAATATATACATG
Source organism: Xanthoceras sorbifolium (assembly GCA_003430845.1). NCBI lineage: Eukaryota > Viridiplantae > Streptophyta > Magnoliopsida > Sapindales > Sapindaceae > Xanthoceras > Xanthoceras sorbifolium. The sequence continues at coordinate 64,855 of QUWJ01001997.1, forward strand.
TCTTTTATTCTTTGTTTCGTTTCAGTTGAGGATTTGGTTGAAGATGAACTGAAGCTTTGTCTTGTAAATGGAGATTTTGAGTATCTGAAATCCTACGTTAGCAGTCTCATCATTTGTTTCATCAGAGAAGCCTTCAAACTATTCAGAGCTTTTTTAGAACGGTCGGTATGCTTTGATGTGGTTTTCAAATGCTTCTCTCTTCTTATTGTTTGTGTTATAATATTCTTCTTGAGAAACGTAGTGTGTGGTTATATTGCTTCCTTGAGGCTGAGCTCAGTCTGCAGGGTCACCGGTAGGTGATAATCCTGATCTGATCTGGTCGGTTTATCGTACCCTGCTGCCTGTTCCATGGTACCAGCTGCCGCCAGAGAAGAGTCAGGTTACCGAGTAACAACGATGGATTCTTCAAAATGTAGACATCGTGAAGTGACAAGTGCTTTGTTATTAGGTGCTGCTGGAAACAATGAACCTTCAAAAATGGAAATATGGTGCATCAATCAAACAGTTTAACCCTCTGTTTTTTTTTTTCCCGATTAGTCTGATTTACATTCCAAATTGGATATGCGACATCAATCACACAGCAGCATTGGTTATACTTGATTATAAAGTAAACACTATTATAATAATAGAAATTAATTAAGTGTGCATTTGAAAATACTTTTCTAGTGGTCAAAAGAGTTTTTTTTTTAATTTTAAAGACTCTTTTCAATTTTTTCTTTTATCATTTTATTGCTACTTTAGCAAACTTTTTAAGCTATTAAAATTTATTTTACATTTACAGGAAGAAACTCAAATTTTAAACTTTTTTAAATAGATATTTTTAACTTTTAAAAATATTAAAATACCTAAAATAGCTCTATTATATCTTATTAATTTTACTATACCCTTTTAACTTAAAATCACGTCCTATCATTTAAAAAAAAATAATTAATTGATAATCACACGACTTACATCTTTTTATTTAAAAGCTCTATTTATTGAGACTATTTCTAAAAAAAATCTACTTGTAAAAAATCCATTTGGAAAAATTCTTCAAAATGAACATTTAAGGCTACCTCATTGAATCTTTTATTTCTAGATAAGGCCACTACCCGGTCTCTCTTATAAATAAGGCCAACCCCTTTGTGATTTGTGATGTGAAATCTTCCTAAAATACTAACATCACAATCAAACACTTTATAAATCTGTACAGTGATACCCCACCCGATAAGATTCATACGTAAATAATATTCATTTAGTCTAGCAATGTCTCATACTCGAGGGTACTCATTCAACATAATAATGTCACAAACTTAAGCACCGCACACAGGTGGTATATTAAAAAAAAATAATAATAATCAATATCCTGCACAGTGAGCCTAATAAATCCTCCAGAGTTTCAACATATCTGTCGAACTAAAAACTTATCCATTTATACATACAAATCATACATTACATAACCTCATTAGAAACATGCCCTATCAACAGCACTCTTTGGTAATCACATCCAACCAAGTTATTAGGTATTATTATATTAAAAAACAAATTACAAATGCCCAGACAGTATTGCGATTATGATGTGAAAGATAAAATACACTAATTTTATTTGCACACTGTCACATCTCTCATACAATGTTATTGAAGTTGCATCCAGGTCTTCCCATCTCTCATCTTATTGTTTTGAGATAGAAAACAAGTTATTGTTTTGAGATAGAAAACAAGTAGAAAAGTCTCTGTCTATTCCAAACTTCCAATATATTAGGGAGCACCTTAGGTTTTTCATTTAAACAGTTCAAAGGACATTGTCATTAAAACTAACTATTTTTTTGTGCATAATCATTAATACAATAATAGTAGACCACCTGATGATACCATTCAGTTAAATGCACACAACAGTGAAACTATCAACAAAAAAAGCAAATAATAATAATATAAAATCATTCAGTAGTAAATAATGTTAACTATCAACTCGTACACAGTTATATTAAATACCTTCACATACTGAGTCAAATGATGCAGAAGGCAACATGCATGTATAATCCATAAATAAAGAAATCCGTATTGGTTACTATTGGACCAAAAAGCTTAACCTGGTATGAAAAAGACCCAACAATAGTATTTAAGCACTTTAACACAATGCTCCCACTCACATACAAAACCAATAGACTTACCACGTGGCTCAAAACCCAAATATAAACATACAACAAATTCAGATAACAAATGATAAATTCAAATATAATCATATGGCAGAAGTTGAACTTAGGCAGTCCTAGTAAAACCTGACTTTGATATATATTAATAACTGAAGATTAAGCTATTAAGAAAGACCAAACAATAGCATTAAGCACTCTAAGTCTCTAACAATCTAAAACCAATAACTACAAATTGCAGATACACTAGAAAAATTAATAAACGAAGCAAGCATCAGCATACATCCCAACAATGTTTTAACTCATCCATTCAGAAATTAGAAATTTCAAAACATCTACAAGAAACCACAAAGTTGAAATTTACATTATGGAAGACTTCCCAAGAAACTTGAGAACTCTGTTGGCTCCTATGGAGACAGTTGAGAAGCAACTAGTATCCCATTTACAAAATATTATCCAAAAAAGTTCACATCGGAGCTCATTCTGCTATTTCTTGGTTTATATTGAATCATGGATGAAGAGAGATTGGTCAAATATAGCACAAAACCAACTGATTTTGTGAGACTAGTACCAAGTTAATAAAAGTTTGAGAAATAACATCATTTTTCATAGAAACTCAATTTTACCATTGTAAAGTGATTTTTTTCTCATTCAAGCTCATTTAATGTCTCATTTAAACTCATTTGTGTTGGTTGAATTCTCAAAGTTGCTTGTCTTTTCTGACATTGAAGAATTTTTTTCTTCTCTCTCTCTCTCTCTCTCTAAATTTCCCACAAATTTCTCTTTGAAAAAATAAAAAAGGAAGTGGGAACTACACAAATAAAAACAAAATTTACAAATTTTTCTTTGGCTATGATCTAATTTTTCTTTAACAGTGATCTAATTTTCTTTTGGTCGTTATCTATTTCCTTTGGTAGTGATATGACAAAAAAAAAAAAAAAAAAATTCTCTATTAGATCACGGCCTCACTTGGCCGTGATCTATTCTAAATTTTTTTTTTTTTTTTTTATTAACTTGGTGCTATTTCCACAAACTCAATCCTATTTAGTACTATAAAAGAAAGGACTATGGATGAATAGCGCAACACTTATAGGGTACAAACTTTGAATTAATAGACGATTTTCCTTGTTCATTTGAAATCACTAAGGAATCACAGTAAATGCAATTGAATGATTTGCAATAACCCTAAAAGCCTAATTAAAATCGAGCCTTTTAGGTGAATATCCACATATCTAACGGACAGTGTAGGGTAAGAAAATGTGAGAAAGAAAGAGTGACTTTAACTTTACCTACTCTCTCACTTTATATTTATAAGCATGTTATAAACCCTAATAGACATTAAATAGTTAAGACCCATAAAGCCATATAAGCCTAAAACCACATAACACCACAAATATAAACTAAACAATAATGAATAACTCTAACACTCCCCCTTAAGCTAGAGCATAAAGATCAAACATGCCCGCTAGCTTCAAACACAATGGAATTAAGGAAACACAAGGTAAAGGTCTTGTTAAAATGTCTCTAATTTGATCTTCTAACTTCACATAAGGTGTGATAATCGCTTCCTCATCATCAAAGCACAAATGAAATGACAATCAACATATTTGGTCCACTCATGAAAGACTGGATTACTAGCAATATAATATTGCAACTTGATTATCACAATACATCTCATTAAAGAAGGAACTGTAACATCCATCTCACAAAGCAATGACTCAAACCTAGATACTCACAGTAAAACAAGACTCTGTTACATATTAGTAATCATAAAACCCAAAACAAAGAATAATAAATTCTTTTATGCCAGAGTAACTATTGAAACTAAAGCGGATATTTTCTACAACTTTCTTCAATAAATCAACTAATAGGAAACATGGATAGTCCATAAAGCAAAATATCTCATAAGAAAATTCAGAACATCCACAGTGAAACTCAATTTTAAGCAAGTTAGTTTAGCCCAAAACAAACTTCCATGACTTCACCAGTTACTAGGATGTATAGTAAACTGTACAATAGATAAAAAATTCAGCCTACCATCTCAAAATTTGCCATATTTATCAACATATCCCTGCAAGTAAAAGAGCAACTGTCAAATACCATGAAAAAAATGACAGAAAAAGAGCAACTGTCGAATACCATGAAAAAACTGACATTCAAATTTTAACACCAAGTCTCTCCTAGTATATATATTATCTCTAAACTAAGGAAACTCACCTCAACAAGCTTTGCAATTTTTGTTTGAGAGGAAGAAAGATAATGCTTAGCTGATTCAACGGTTGTTGGAATTTGGTGGGGCTGTAATGTGCGAAGAACCTTGTCAACTGCTTTTTTGACTATTGTCTTATGCGCATCCTTGCTAAGATGACCCTCACGCCAGGTTGGTTTCAACAATTCTTTAACCAAATCTACAAGATCAGCACGTAGATGTCTCATTGGTTTCGATTCCTTGCATACATCCCCCTCTGTCTTAAACTCAACATCCATTTCATAGTTCTGCCTCACCCTATCTACTTTGATGTCCTTATTGTGTCTAGACCCATCATTTTGATGCCTACCATCACATGTCTTTGATTTTGAAATAGCTTTGGCATGAGTCCAAACTGAGGGTTCATCTCCTTTGAGCATGGTCCCATTTTGGCCATCACCTATAGAAGTTTCCACTGCCTCTGCTTCAGCTGTATGCAAATCTTTTCCAGGCGTATGACAATCATTTTCCAACACATTCTCATTGCAAGCACCATGAAAGGATTCAGAACTTTTATCACCATTGCATTCTGGAAGAATGGTCCTAGACAAAGTAGAATCACCACATATCTGCTGATGTGATGAATTTAGAGTGGATAATTTGAAAGTTAAGTCTCTTGTGTTTGGAAAGTCAAAGCTATCACGAAGAGGATCATACTGGCTTCCTGCAGATGATAAAATTGCAGGAGGAATAAAGAAAGATGGTCGAAAAGGTACAGATGGTTCCCAATCATTTGATGATATTTTTGTTTTATAATCACCAGAAAGCAGTGGTTTTTCTGGCTCAGAAACAAAGAAAGGAGAAGAGCTTCTCAGTAACGAAGCTGAGCTAGAAGTACGGAAATCTCTATCACTTTCCAATAGCTTCTGAGTGACAAGAGGACTTGAGTTCAAAGAGGAAGAATTAAGAGGCAACAGCGATCCTGTCCAGGTTGAGACACGGTGACGTGGTAAATTGCCAGCAGTTGGACCAGAAGTACCCAAGCTCAAATTCAGATGGCTCAAAACTGATGAAGAATAATCATTGTGCGTATATTGACTTCGAATACAAGTCCGCTCCTCCAGAATGCTTGAATAAGAAGACGGATTCTCACCGTTATAATTGTTAGGTGGAATAGCTGAACCACTTGAAGAAGATCTATATTCAGGAAGCAAGCTGCTCCTGGATATAGGAAAACTGCCTCTATTTATTGGTGAAACATAGTTGCCAAAATCATCAGCAGGCCAATTTTCTCTTGAACTCTCTCTTCCCATATCCTTAATTGACAAGATAAACCCAGCATTATCCTTGGATGAAGCCAATTTCTCGGAGGAAAGAGGGTTGCCCAAAGAAACATTCACCTTCTGAAGCAATGAGATCTTGTGGTTTTCCTGCAACTGAGGCAAACTTTTGCTTTCTCCCTGTTCCTGTGGCAGGATCATTTCTGAAGACAAATCAAAAGAAAATGAGAATTATTCTAACTGAAGAGGCCAGATTGGTCAGGAAAACCAAGCAATCTTGATTTTCAGTTATATTTCTACAACCTGATACAAGCAAAGATGGTAATCAAGAACTTCGTGGCACAGAAGATTATCGTAGATCACACAAGAAGAAATGTTATATACCTTCATCAACCAGAACTTCTCTTTTCCCAGTTGCAGCAGCTACATGTCCTGCATGCTGCTGGGTAGTATTATTCACATCATCCTTCACATGAAGAAACTTGCACGAACTCCCTTTGATGCACCATCCTTTAGCAAAGAAGTCACAGATAGTCGCTGGGCGTTTGTTTCTATTGTCATTCTCAGCATCAGGCAACAAACTTCTAGTCCGTATCACAGGTGAGCGTGACCTGGAATAACTATCCGTTAGTAGGAAGTGGTTCAAGTATTATAATTGGAAAGGCAGAAAATTACAACCATCAAAGAGATAATAATCAGCAAAAGCTAACAGTTCCTACCTTATGATACTATAATCAAAGAATATACTAAACTAATATCAACACACCTTGATGTCAGTCTCCTTTTATTATCCCCTAAATGCAAGTCCATCTGCGTAATTTCTTCCTCAGAAGCCTGAACAACTACAGTCCCCTCACCAACACGATCTTGTATTGGGAGAGCTATAACCGGATCCTTTCTAGTAACACCACATGGGCTGGTGGTATCAGCATCCATACTCTCACTAGTATGCAGTTCATTTTTGTCCACAAGGGTTTTCACTTTCTGAAGGGCTCCAGCATCTTTAGTAGAAACCTCATATTCTTGACTTCTGTTGTCCTTAGGCAAAGTCAGCTGTTTCCCTGATTTTGGATACTTGGAACCCTCATGATTCTCATCTAACTCCTCCTTTTGCTCCATGACTGACTCATTTGAAGCGCCAGAAGTTCGGAAATAACTTCTACTCTCTCCTACATCAAGGGGATCAGAAGGCAGCCTCACTTTAGAATTTCTATGAGTAGAACAGCCTGATGCCAAGCGGCTGTGATGCCCCTCTGACTCCATTCCTTTACTAACATCTACATAGAAGAAAAATTACATCAAGATATGAAGCAATGCAATCATCTTCTCTTCAAAATGTTGCAGCCAACAATACCAGATCAGATCTTAAAATATGACCCCCGGTAGACTATTAAAACAAAACTCAAACTTCACATCTAGCCAAGTTGCTTTTTACTAATCAAGCAAAAGCCAGAAAAAAATTCCTACAAAACAAGGTTTAAACTCTGACAAGTAAACTTATAAGTTTTCAAAACCTTTAACAATTTTTCTGAATCAATTCAAGCCCTCCACTACCAAATTACTGCTTACAAGCATGTATAGACTGTTCCATACATGGCATACACCTATAACTTACACAAAAATGAACCATTTTCCAGCATGGATATTATTTTTTATCAAAACTACTTTTTTTCCAAGAAATTAAATTCAACATCAAACGGACCAACTACAAACTTTCACTTATACTTCTCAAGAGGAATCAGCTCTCCCTATGCTAACAAGTCCACTTCATCTACTCAACCCATCAAGGGATATCATAAAGGGGTGATCTCCTAACCTTTTACATATTACCTAAATAAACCACATTGGGATAATATTATCATCTATATATTTTCCTTATTGCTAACCAAAAATTTCTGACCTTCGTTTATTTATCGAATCTAAATTGGGATCTATTGAACCTTACAATCTTGGTAGTCAGACAATTCTTGAGATATAATATCCTGGGTACGTGCCCTATAGAGATTTGAACTCTTGACCTTTTAAAAGATAACCAAAAGTCTCCCCCTCAACTCACATATTGGGGTTAACCACAATGGGATAATCATTGTCAACACTAGCCTTTTCAAGCAATATTCATTCTTCACCCCTTTTACTAATGCAAACACCATGATCATACACACTCTATTTAAAACCTAATGAGACTAAATAAATCATCGATCAACAAGTTTACCATTATTTACATATTATGCACACCAAAAGGAAACAACTTCCTTCAGTCATCACTTCTCACATTAAAATTTTGGGGCCACTATGAATCTTCAAACCAACTTAGAGGCTATTCTTAAGAATAATATACTATCCATACGCTAGTAGGCCTATAAATTTGCATTGTTCAAATTGTGTTTTTGTCTTCTGTATGGATAGCTTTTGTACTAACTTAGTACATCTTCCGTACAGTAATTACTGTTTATATGTTTGTTTTTGGCAAACATTTTAAAAAGGCAACAACAGGCTAAAGAGGAGAGGGCATTTTAGTACACTTTAGTCCAACTATTTATGATTTTTCGATCCTAACAGGCTTAACATATATATTTTGAGTGGTTCAAGTTGTGTTTTTGTCTTCTCTATGGATAGCTTTTGTACTAACTGTCCGTAGATCTTTCGTACAGTTATTAATATATATAGCTTTAGCCGTTATTTAACTCCTCCATTCAAACTCGTACAGCCAATTCTCGACTACAAAATGACATGAAGTAACAAGCAACTTTCAGTCCAATTTATTTCAATAAAATTAGTTATTTGCAACTAAGAATTATGTTACTAAATAACGATCAAATCAGATTCAGATAGTGGACAAATGCAGCCACATTAATTCACATCAAATTACCAACAGCATAATCTGAAACCAAAGTAGCCAAAAGTTGTTCTTTTCAACAATCAAAAATATGGGGACACAACATACAAGACTATCCAGAAACACATTCCTCCACAAAGTCCATAAACTAACAATCTATACAAACAAATGTACTGAGTCCTAATGTATCGAAACAGAACAAAAAAAAGAAAAATTCAAGCATGCATTTCCAGCATTATATTATAAAAAGACGAACACAAAACATATAATATCAATCAAAGAACAAAAAACAACAGCCATTCCCATACACATAGATTAAACATCAATTTAGCTTCAGGACGGTAATCGACCGATAACAGTGATTTTTTTTATACTAACCGTTGCGATCGTTTGGTGAATCAGACAAATCGTCTACTTCCTCATCTTCGACTTGTACAATTTTTTCGTCGTCATCGGAATCGTAATCGGATACTTCGGATGGCTCCTGGTCGTCGTCTTCGGCTGCGGTAGCGAGCGCGGCGGATGGAGTAGGCATTAGGGATGGTACGGTACCGTTTGGTTTTTAATCACGGTTTTGGTACTGCTACTCAGCAACAGAGAGAGAGACGAAAGAGATGCTGACCTGTGTTTTTTGAGTTTTTAAAGACTGCTTAGTTTCGGTTAAGAATGCACTTTGACAACGTGCTCGTTCAAGCCTGTCAAGATTGCTAGGCTCTTTTAATGGTTTTGGGTCGGGCCAGAATTAATTGGGTATGTATTCTGGCCTTGTTAGGTTGTATACGGCCCAATCAGCAACATGAGACAAAAGAATCTTGTCCATGTGAAAAGAGTATCTTAATTGTCCAAATACGAATGTCCTTAACATATAAGATAAAATAAAAGGGGTAAATGCAAAAACATCCCCGTGTTTAAGTCTAATTACATATGTATGGATTTTTTTATTAAAATTAACACAAATATCTCCTACCGTTAGTGGTTAATGATTAAGTCATAACGATTAAAGGTAAAATGGTCTTTTTGCCCTTTAAATTATATTATTGATTATTTAAAATTAATTAAATTAAAATAAAAAATGGATGGTTGATATCTAATATCTCTTTTTAAATGGATGGATGAGATCTATATCTTTTATTTTATTTTCAATTCTTTTCTTTTTAAAAAAAATAAAAAATTAATTCGAGCTCCTTCAATGGAGCTTCAACGGAGGAGCACATCGCTCCATTGTCAGAGCAGACCTGGTCCTTCCATAGAAGATGGTCCATCTAACGGATCTCATTCATATGATCACATCAGATGGATGAGATCCATCTGATCTAATCATATGAGATGGGATCTATCTATCATATCATATGGTGGAAATGCATCTGACATGATCAAATGAGGCCCATATGATCTGATCAGATGAGGCCCATCTAATCAAATCTAATTTTTTTTTAATTTTTAATTTATTTTTATATAATTAAATTTTAAATAATTATTAAGGGTAATAAAATATTTTTAAAAAATCATACATTAAGGTCAAATTAGTTGCCAAAAAAATACAGGCAACATTTAATTTGGATGGAAGTCAACTAACGGTAGGAGATGTTTGTGGTAATTTTGACAAAAGATCCATGTATGTACAATTAGATCTAAATTCGGGGTGTTTGTACAATGATCCCCAAAATAAAAATGTTACAGGCGCGAGCCAAGGAGCTGAGGTTATTAAGGGGAAGTGTCTCGAAAAAGTCAAGATAGTTTATTGGTAAGTCTTTCGCACCCACATATTGAGATTGTAAATTGAAATCATATTTCTATTCTCAAATCTTAATTTGTTATTCAAAAATAAAATGATGAGAAGTCTTTCAATCAGATGAATTAAGCCTAGTAAGTATGCCTCTCATGCCTAAAACTAGGCGAGTCATGGTATGACTATGTTAGTCTATAGCCTAGCTTTGAAAAGAATTTATTATAATTATAAACAATATTATTTTATCACTCAATATAGTTAGCCTGGCCTAGCTTTGAAACGAAGTTATTATATAACAAAATTATTTTATCACTCAATATTAACTTGATTTTAAATAAGTATTGAATTATGCAATTGAAACTACTTAATTTTAAATGTATGATGTCATAAGTATAATACATAAATTTTATCAAATAAAATAAATTTTCTTATTTACCTTAAGAAGGAGTTACGCACAACCTACCTAAGATTTGACTTTTTTACTTCTATATATAACTTTGTGGTCAACAACACTGAACCTCATCGCCGTTAATCAATTGCAGTTAGTTTTAATGGTTAATTTCCAAAATTGAATGTAAAGTCCAAAATACCCCTCAATAATATCAAATAAATATAATTACTATTTTGTCCAAGGCAAAGCACAAAATATTAATAATTTTCTTTTTATAATAAAAATATAAATGATAAAAAAAAAGAGTAAATGGATCTCCACATGGACGGTGAAAATAAAAAAGAATTAAAAAAAATTAAGAAATGAGTAGAAATCACATATGGGATCTCCATCATCCATCCCCATATATGAATGGTGGAGATCAAAAATATTTTTTAAAAAATCAAAATAAGAAAAAAATTAAAAAAAATAATTTTTTAAAAAAAAAGTATGTGGAGATCTCATATCTATAGACGATGGAGATAAAAAAAAAATTTAAAAAAATAAAATAAGAAAAAAAATTTAAAAAATTTTAAAAAATGATGGGATCTCCGCCTCCCATGGAGATCTGATCTCCATTTACATAGAGACGAGCTCCTCTCTAGGCTCCACCGATGGAGAAGATTCCCATGTCAATGAAGACGAACCAAAAGCTTCAGGTTCTTTTTTTTTTTAAATTTTAAAAATTTTAAATATTTAATAATTATATTTTTAATTTTAAAATTTTTTAAAATATATTGTTTAGAATAAATATTAAAACGGATGAAAAGATAAAAATACTCTTTCGACTGTTAAATCTAACTATAATTTACTAACAGCGATGGGGTTTATGTGGATTGACCATTAAGTTCTATCTGGAAGTAAAAGAGCAAACATCAGGTAGGTTGTGCGTAATTACTTCTTATCTTAATCATTTATCGCTGAAATTTAGTAAAATATGAATACTTTTCAATGTTTCATAAAATTTATAGTGTGTTGAAATTTTAGTATAGTTTGTTTTAAGAAAGCCTCTTTATTTAAATCTTTCTTGATATTGTATAAATTTAAATTTTATGACATGAAAAATTGCTCAAGTCCAGTATGAAAAATACTTTTTAGCTTCACCATTACACCTAAATTATTAAGATTGCTGGTTGGAGTCACATCCCCTCCCTAAATCTTGAACAATTAATAATAATTAAAAAAAATGAAAAATCTCCTGTACCCATAATATGACAATAATGTGATTGTGGCCTCTATCTATATCATATCTCTCAAATTTAAATCTCATAAGAGATGGGACTGTGATCTTCCAGTTAATTATCTCCTTTTTATAAGGGGGGTTTTATATTTTAAAATTTATGAAACTATCTCATGTTGTTTTTGGTAGACAATATAAGATATATACCACACAACTATTTAAAACTAATTAGTATGTAAAATATTTAACTTTTAACTTTTACTTTTTATTGTCGTTGCAAATATGCCTTAATAATAACTACACCTCTTAATAACATTGAGATTCTAATTTTAGATCCTCTTTCCTAAATAAAAAAAATAACTTGCACTTCTAATTATTTTTTCTTGTAACCGTATTGCTATTAATTGATCGAAGTTTCTAGTAAAATAATCAATCATTTAGGCTTAATTAGCTTCTCGGCTTGTCTGATCAACCTATTACTCATTTGAATTGTTCTTTTTAAAAAAAATAAAATCTCAAATATTAATTTAGTTTTTTTATTTTTTATTTCTTGAAGATCACGTGTTCCTAAAACACAGTGAATATTGTATTATAAATATTTGGAGTCTTTTTCATGTCCTTGTTATGCATTGAACAAGATACGAGACTAGGACCAAACTAGCAACTAGGAAGAGGAAGAATTATAGTTTAGAAAATGACATTGAAAAGCAAGAATTCTATAAAGGAAGATAGATTTATATCCTCAACTTACCACATTGTTGGTGGTCCTCTGATGTGGACTTACCAACCAAATTTCACCAACAATTTTGGTCACGTCTATAATATTTGAATAAATATGGTCAGCTATTTATTTTTCAAACTTCTTCCACCAAATATTTTGATAAAAAGTAAGGTAAAATTACAATGTAGTAACTTGACACTTGACTATATTGCAACAAAACAGCACTGTTACTTAAACGATAACTTAATATCTTGGATAATTTTAATTAGATCTCTAACTTATTTAGAAATATCACTTTTTAATCTATTTTATATTTTTAGTTCGCGTGACCCCTAAATTTTTTAAAATACATCAATTTAATTCCTATAACTAAAATTTTGACGGTCAAAACTGACAAAAATTATAAATTGATCATTTTCTATTTGTATTAAATTTTTTAATTAGAATGAATATTTTATCCTTTTTAAATTTTAATAACTTTACATATTTGAATAGTGCAATAATACATTGATATATATTATAAAATTTTAAATTTTTTTAAAAATATTTAAAAATGATTAAATAATAAAATAAATATGATAAAATTTATTAAAAATAAAAAAAAATTAGAAAAAATTAGAAAATTAGAAAAATCTTAAAAGTAATGTTATTTATTAAAAGTAAAATAAAATTCAAGATTGAATACTTAAAAATTTAGTAATTTAATACATACATACATATATATTATAGTTTTATTATTATATTTTATTTTTATTAATATAATAATAATAATAAATGTATATATATTATAATTTTATTATTATATTATATTTTTATAATATATATAATATAATATACTCTAAAATACGTATATATATAATACTTTAACATTTTAGGTTTTCTAACTAAATTTTGAGTTTTATAAGTGTATAATCTTGAATTTTATTTTATTTTTAATCTATGATTTTACTTTTAAGATTTTTTATAATTTTTATAATTATTTTAAATTTTTAATGAATTTTATCATATTAATTTTGTTATTTAATCATTTTAAAAAATTAAATTTTTTTTTAATTTTTATAACACGTATCAATTTCTTACTGGACTATTCAAAAAGATAAAGTTATTCAAATATATATATATATAATACTTTAACATTTTAGGTTTTCTAACTAAATTTTGAGTTTTATAAGCGTATAATCTTAAATTTTATTTTATTTTTAATCTATGATTTTACTTTTAAGATTTTTTATAATTTTTATAATTATTTTAAATTTTTAATAAATTTTATCATATTAATTTCGTTATTTAATCATTTTAAAAAATTAATTTTTTTTTTTAATTTTTATAACACGTATCAATTTTTTACTGGACTATTCAAAAAGATAAAGTTATTCAAATGTAAAAATTGGAGGATAAAAACATTATTATAATTAAATAATTTAATAAAAAGGGTAAAATATTCAATTTATACTTCCTGTCAGGTTTGACTGTCAAAATTTTGATTATAGGTTCTAAAAAAGTAAAAACAGATCAAAAAATGATATTTCTATATAAGTTAGGGACCAAATTAATAATTATTCAAAATATTAAATTGTCGTTTAAGTAAAAGTACAGTTTCGTCGCAATATGACCAAATATTAAAGTATTCTATTGCAATTTGCCCTAAAAAGTATCATTAAGAAAAAAAAACTCTTGATCCCAAAGATTATTAAAGATGCACATAGTAATACATGCACGCCTTAAAATACAAACTCTGGCAACATAAGGGTGATGTCCCCTTATATGTTAATAGTAAGAACAAAATTGTATCTTTATTGTGATATATTTGTTGTGAAATCTATTTTTTGTGAAATCATTGTAGTGAAATCTTTTTAATGTTAAATCGTTGTATGAAATATTTATAGTGTCTTCGATTTAGTGAAATATTTTTAGTGATATATTTATTGTGAACTCTTTGTTGTGAAATCTGTTTTGTGTAAAATCGTTGCAGTGGAATGTTTTTTTATGTGAAATGGTTGTAGTGAAATTTTTATAGTGAAATTCGTTTAATGAAATTTTTGTTGTGAAATTTTTTTACTGAAATCCATGTAGTAAAATCTTTTTTGTAAAATGTTTTTAGTGAAATTGTTGTTTTGGTACAATTGCAATCATCTCAATTTAAAACATTAATGATGTTTTAATGTATTTTTTTAAAAAAAATTATTGTATCTTGTCTAAATAATGTATTGATTATTACAATTACAGCAACAGTTGTAGAGCATTCATGAAAAAGATTATGAATTTTAAAGATTTACCATGAGACTTTCAGAAGGCCAATATAAAAAGAATTCGGGAGGAAATTGCTATGGATATTTTTACTTATGGTAAATCATTGTAGTGAAATCTTTTTATTTATTCTTATTAGGGAAATCTTTTTAATGTTAAATCCTTGTATGAAATATTTATATTGTTTTCGATTTAGTGAAATATTTTTAGTGATATATTTATTGTGAACTCTTTGTTGTGAAATCAATGTAGTGGAATGTTTTTTGTGTGAAATGGTTGTAGTGAAA
Organism: Xanthoceras sorbifolium; assembly: GCA_003430845.1. NCBI lineage: Eukaryota > Viridiplantae > Streptophyta > Magnoliopsida > Sapindales > Sapindaceae > Xanthoceras > Xanthoceras sorbifolium. Next base: position 79,882 of record QUWJ01001997.1, read on the forward strand.
TCTTTTTACCGAAATCCTTTTAGTGAAATCTTTCTGTGAAATTATCGTTTTGATACAATTGTAATCATCTCAATTTAACACATTAATGATGTTTTAGTGTATTTTTTAACCCAAAAAAATTATTGTATCTTGTCTAAATAATGTATTGATTATTACTATAACGCCCCTAATTTTTCGAATTATGAAAAGTATATTCTTTTTATAGTGCATTTGGAGAATAACGGGTCTAATTGACTATTGGTGAAGTTCATTTGGTAAGTGGATAAGTGTGGAATATTTTTGGACTAATTATTGAGATGGAATGTGATTAAGAGTAAATTTGTGTCATTGTAGGATTTTAAAAAAATTCAAGGGAGCAAATGATAATTATGAAGATATTTATATATGTATGTGAGTATGTGTGTGAGTGTTTACACACAAAGAAAATCTATTAAAAAAAAAGAATATTTTGATTGGCACAGCACACCAAATGCATTCTCTAAAACAAAGAATAGAAACAAAGCAGAGAAAAAGCAGAGGCGTAGAAAGAAGAAAAGAAAAAAAGAAAAGAAGAAGAGGAGGAGAGTGAAGCGGGAGAGAAGAGAGAAGAGGAGAGAGAAAGAAGAGAGAGAAAGGAAAGAGAAGAAGAAGGGAAGAAGAGTAGGAAAGAAATATTGTCCAGAAATTGTTTAGGTTCGGTGTATACTAATTTTTATATTTTTTAGATTTTTCAGAAATTTTCGGAATCGATATATACATTGTTTTTACTTATTTGTGATATATTGTTTATGATTTGTTGTTGAAATTGATTTGGAATGATTTGGTATAGATATTGATTATAATAAATTGATTTTGAATATATATATATATATATAGTGTATATATATATATATATATATATATATATAGATTATATATATTGTATGTGATTGAATATATATATAGTACTAAATTGATTTGAATATATATATATATTTTTTTGTGATAAATTGATTAAACGATTTTGGGGACATTCAATTCGATATTAATTTGTGAAATAAGTTTGAATATAAATTTGAGTTTCTTTTATATGATTATTGATGATATATTGAATTTTGTAAATGTGTTTATGATTTGAATTTAATAAAATTTAATTTGACTATAAAGAAATGATATTGTGAAAGGGCCCTACGATACTTGGACATAGAAAACGGATATAGGAGGTTGGTATACCAGCTGGGTTCATTTAGCAGTACTGCACCGACAGTGATATTGATATTAATGATTTATTATGTACCTTCTCATGGATTCGTCCAGGGGTAGGGAGACACGTACCTTCTTAAGGATTCGTTTCTGGGATAGGGAGATATATACCTCTCTAGGGTCCGAACCCTCGGTCCTAGAGTAGGGAGATACGTACCACCCTAAAGATTCGTCCTAGGGTTGGAAGTTATGTTCGACAAACAGCCACTGAGGTCGAATGACCCATATTCCAGTCCTGGATTATGTTGAGTATACCAGAGGGCCAGAATTGAGAATGATTTGAAAAAGAAATGGTTATAAAAGAATTTATAATTCGGTTTCGTATGGATTATTAATTGAATTTAGTTGTTTCTATTGAATCAAGTTCATATGATTTATTTCCGCGTTTGATTTGAATAATAACATGTTTATATACGATTGTATTGTGCGATTTTTATTATGAAAAGTTATTTATGATTTTGATACTTGAGTTTAGTGTACACCCATTAAGCTATATGCTTAGCGCGTCGGTTTTTATCGCACGTAACTTACAGAGATACTGAGGAGGCCAAAGATTGAAGAGAGAGTTGCTGACAGAGACTCAGAGTCACTACATTTGGGTAGATATATAAATATATTGTTGTATAATATGTGTAGATTGCATGCATATACAGAGATTGTAATTGTGGTTATATTGTGTTTTGTAATTAAATTGTTTTATGATTTCTGTTTTATTCTCATAGGTTTATAAATAATGAATTATGAATTATTTATTTTAAACTGTTGGAAAGTCGCACTAAACGGAAGAGTGCGCATTTGATTGACAAGAGATTTGAAGTGTTGTTGTGGATTTATTGATTTGAGTTTTATTGAAAACATGTTTTGGAAAATCAGAAAAACAGAGAAAACTCTGCCGAAATTTTTGAAATAAAGTTTGATGGGCTCACTAGAAAAATATTTATTTAAATTACTAAAGTGAAATTGAGAAAGTTTGGAAAACCCGGGTAACGGCTCCCGGGGTCGATCCAGACGGGTCGGGTCAGGGGGGTTACAATTACAATACAGCAACAGTTGTAGGGCATTCATGAGAAGAATATAGAAAAGATTATGACTTTTGAAGATTTACCATGAGACTTTCAGAAAGGCCAATATAAAAGAATTCGGGAGGAGATTGTTATGGATATTTTTACTCATGGTGTACATGTGGACTAACTTAAGTTTGATGTTGATTTTTGGGAATTTAGCAAAATTGCCCAAAAATAAATTTAAAATTGCAAATCTACCCACTCCACACTAATTTTTGTAAGGAGTACCCAATAATTTATTTGGACAAAAATGCTCTTACTTTAACCCTACATACAAATTTTTTTTTTTTTCACTTTCAGTGATCTTGTTTTGCTTATTTTTCCAGGCATCTCTCTTTTCTTCTTCGTTTATGTGGCAGGTGGCCAAGACAAGAGACTTTGACACTTCTTGAGATCAGATCTCGTCTTAATTCGAAGTTCAAAGAGGCTAATCAAAAAGGTCCCTTGTTGGACGAAGTCTGTAGGTGTATATTACAATGCCCAAATATTATTACCTTGTTTCTTTCCTCTACAATTTTTAAAGTGTTTTTTTAAACTCAATTTCTCATTTTTCTTCTTCAAATTTATAGTAACTCTTGCAACAGTTTATCTTCATGGAACTCAATTTCTCATCAGCATTGTTTTTTTTTTTTTTCACAAGAAGTTTTCATGATATTTTTTTGCAAAGTTTTTACTTTTACAGTGACATATATCCTGAAGCATATTTGCTAATTAAACCATTTGGGTGCAACAGCGCCACAACTATATATTGTTGATTTACTTTTACAAATTTTTTTTTTTTTTTTACTTCTTTCAGCGAGTCTATACTCCACAGTTTTCTATTCTTCCTTGCTAGATCTGAAATGCCATTAACAAACAATTTTTCTTGTTACAAAATCAAGTAAGATTTGCTACAAAACCAACTGATTTTAGTTAGTGTTTATGAACAAACATTTAGATTTGAAATTAGTGTTGTGGGTTTTCCAATTTGAATGTTGAATTTATTGAGATTTTTTAAAATTATCATGGGATTGAATTTGGGTGAAAATTTGTATTTCATCGGGTCACTGTGGCCCAATAATTTAATTTCATCGGGTCATATGATTTAATTTCATATGGTCACTGTGACCCGATGAAATTAAATTATCGGGCCGCAATGGCCCGATAAAATTAAACCGTCGGGCCACTGCGGCCAGATAAAATTTTATCGGGCCACTGCGACATGATGAAATGAAATCATTGGGCCACAGTGGCCCGATGAAATTAAATCATCCACAGTGACCTGATGAAATTGAAATTACTTACATAATTGATCTGCTTCAGTTTCTATAACTACTTGGATGGATTTTAGAGGAGATTATTGATGTGTAATTAATGTTTATGTTATGTAGTTCTATATATGAGCTATTGAAGCAATTGACGGTGGTGTTATATTGATTTTATTGCAGTGGTCACTGTGGTGCATTTGTGCTT
>QUWJ01002062.1:0-11462 GCA_003430845.1 Xanthoceras sorbifolium
TTATAAAATTGAATCAACCATACAAAACCCATAATATGCAGCATTTTACAAGTATCAAAATAATGAAAACAAAAATGATGAAACAAGAGAAATGAAAAAGATGATGTAATGGAGATGATGGAGGAGGAAAGAAAATTATTGGGAAAAAAAAAAAGAATGATGAAACCTCTCTCTTGTGTTCAAGTTAATTTTCGATTTTGGGTTGAAATAAAATGATGGAGTAAAGAACATGAATGAGAAAAAAAGAAAGAAACGATAGAAGAAGAAGAATAAAAGGAAGAGAACACAGAAACAGAGGAAGAGGGAAAACCTCTTTCTCAATCAAATTCAAAATAACTCAATCTAATTACTTCTTAAGCAAAACGCATTAAAGGCGCCAATAGGCAGTATAGATATAACTTTCTCTAGGTTTGGAATTCAAATATTCAAAGTATCAAAAATTGCATTCATATGTAAAATAATAACATAATATTAAATTACATACAAAACTAGTTAGACAACAAATCAACAATCATATATATATGCTTACTATGATTCAAGTAAAAAGTGTAGTTAACTTACCTCTTCGCGATCACAAGCAATACACAATCCTTATTAACAAATAACAAACTCTTAGTCCTAAAGTTAAAAGAATTAATCGATATTAATACTTTACAAATCAAAATGTAACATTCCTCAATGCTACGGATCTTAATTACTTAAGGGTTGAATCACTATTCCGACATAATCGACATAGAGCATATTTGATTCATTGAGTTTTAGAAATCTTTTCTCAAATCAAAACGTTTTGAAATTTTTACTCACTTCTAGTAGACATGTAGATCACATCCTAGTTAAAAACTCGAAAACTTTTATTATCAAAAACTATTCCAAAAACTTATCATTTTAGGGATGTTCAAATCTTTCAGGCAGACTTCATCAGAGACCTTGTGTACTTCACAAATACAAGACAATTAATGTATAAATTCTAAAATCATGAAAATTTTCAGAATGCACCTAGACACATAAAGATATCATCATACTAAATTTCGTATTTTTTTTTTTATGACATTAACCTTGTTAAAACAAATTTTCATTTACTTTAATCTACTAAAACAGAGATTTCCAACAACCCGTCGTCAACTTCGAAAAATCATCATAAATTACATACTTAACATTTTTATGCGAATAAATTATAGTTTACCATATAAAAATATCATATTTAAAATTTCGGATTTGTCTATTGTCCTGCGGAAAGCTAAGTAAAAGGGATCGAAAGACTTACTCTTGACCGTGGGTTCTCTTGAGAGTTTTCTTCCATTTTCTTTCTTTTCAATAATCACTCATATTTATAGGGTGGGACAATAATTATAGAAATTCTAAAGATAATAAAACTGTACTTTATTATACTAATCCAACAGTAAATTATTTAGTTATAAACTATTTCACATCTTTAAACCATTCATAATCTTAATCTTAGTAGGAGATCTATTTCTAGTTAGATACTAAATAATAATATCATACGAAAAAATAAATAATCATTCTAGAAAATTGAAGCCTAGTTTAATAAAAATCTTTAATTTTAAATTTTTTTTTACAGAGTATTACACTTATATTCTTTAATTTCAGTTATTTAACTTGATGACGAAAGCGTTGAATTCATACATTCAATTATTCCCTATATAAATTCTTGGTGGTTATAATGATGTAAATGCATGAACATATATATTGGTGGTTAAGAAATTTGCATTATAGATATACAAGCTGTGATTTTATTATTGGTTTTTTTATTTTTAAAAAATAATAGTTACTAAATTATATTATTCACCGTATTTTATTTAAAAAACCCGTTTTCCCTAGGGGATAGCAGGGTTCGGAATTGCGAAGGTTGGGCCACGAGATATATTTGTAGCTCGCATTTCAATTATTATATGTTTAATTGTTTTAATTGTTGAATTTATTATATGTTTCTAGTCATGTTAAGGACTTATTCATTTAAGATATTTCTAGTAAGGTTTGTAATTCGTTTATGCAAACTGGATTATCCCAAAACTGGATACGGTAATTTTTGGATATTTGTTAAGCTAGTTAAAATGTTTATTTGTTGGATAAATTACAATTAAAACCTTGATATTTGATCATATTGCAACGAAACAAAACTTTTGTTTAAACTACAATTTATTAATAATTATCAATTTGGTCCCTAACTTATTTAAAAATATCACTTTTTGACCAGTTTTTGCCTTTTACTCATAAGATCTCTAAATTTTCCAAAATAAATAAATTATTCTCTATAACTAAAATTTTGATGGTCACACTTAACATAAAATATAAATTAGAAAAACGGTTTTACCTTCAAACTTTTTACATTTTAACAATTTTACCTATTTGGATAGTCCAATAAGAAATTGATGAGTCATAAATTTTTTTTCCTTTTTAATAAACACTTATCATAAAATTCATTAAAGATTAAAAATAATTATAAAAATTGAAATTTTTTTTAAAGTAACATCATTTATGAAAAATAGAAAAAATTTAAAATTGAACACTTATAAAACTCAAAATTTATTTAAAAAAACTAAAATGTCAAACTATTATATATACATATTTTAGAGTATATTATATAGTATATATATTATATTAAAATAAAATATAATAATAAAATCACAATATATTTTATAAAAATAAAAAGGCAAATTGCAAGGAATACTTTGACATTTGACCATATTGCAATGAAACTGTACTTTCACTTAAACTATAGTTAAGCACTCAAATAATTACCAATTTGATCCCTAACGTATTTAAAAATATCACCTTTTGATCTGTTTTTACTTTTGTAACTCAAATGGTTCCTAATTTTTTCAAAATACATCAATTTAGTCCCTGATATAAAGTATAAATGTTCATTTTACCCTTTTTTTTATTAAATTAAAATGACGGTTTTACCCTTTAACTTTTTAACAACTTTACCTGTTTGGATAGTCCAATAAGAAATTAACATATTTTATAAAAATTTAATTTTTTTAAATAATTACTTAAAAATAATTAAATAAAAAATGATAAAATTCTTTAAAATTTAAAAACAAAAACTTAAAAATAACATCATTTATTAAAAATAAAAATAAAATTCAAGAGTGAATACTTATAAAGCTCAAAATTTTAGCTAAAAAAAACTAGAGTGCTAAAATATTATATATATATATATATTTTAAAGTATACAATATAGTATATATACATTATATATCATATAAAAATTTAAATATAATAATAAAATAATAAAATTATATAAATAAAAATTTATAATAAAAATAAAATATATATAATTTATATTTATATTTTTATAATTATTTAATCTTGAATTTTATTTTATTTTTAATAAATGATATTACTTTTAAGATTTTTCTATTTTATAATATTTTTATAATTATTTTTTATTTTTAATGAATTTTATCAAATTTATTTTATCATTTAATTCTTTTAAGTCTTTTTAGAAAAATTTTAATTTTTATAACATATGTCAATTTCTTATTGGACTATCCAAATAGGTAAGGTTGTTAAAAAGTTAAATAGGTAAGGTTGTTAAAAAGTTAAAGGGTAAAAGCATCATTTTAATTTAATAATTTAATAGAAAAGGGTAAAATGAACAATTTATTCTTTATGTCAGGTTTAACGGTCAAAATTTTGATCATAGGGACTAAGTTAATGTATTTTGGAAAAATTAGGGACCATGTGAGTTAAAAAAGTAAAAACAGATTAAAAAGTGATATTTATAAATACATTAGGGATCATATTGATAATGTTACCTGTTGTTTAAGTAAAAGTATGGTTTCATTGTAATATGACCAAATGTCAGTGTTGTCCAAAATAAAAATATAATAAAAAAACTGCAATAAATATAAATTTATTTTATATACACACACACACATATATATATATATATATATATATGTATTAAATTACTAAATTATGAGTTTTATAAGTATTCAATCTTGAATTTTATTTTATTTTTAATAAATGATATTGCTTTTAAGAGTTTTTAATTTTTATAATATTTTTATATTTATATTTTGTTTTTAATGAATTCTATTATATTTATTTTATTATTTAATCCCTTTTAATTATTTTTATAAAACAAATTTAATTTTTATAACATGTGTTAATTTTTTATTGGACTAACCAAATAGATAAGGTTGTTAAAAAGTTAAAGGGTAAAATAATTTAATAAAAAAATGTAAAATAAACAATTTATACTTTATGTCATGTTTGACCGATAAAATTTACGTCATAGAGACTAAATTGATATATTTTGAAAATGTTAGGGACTATGTGAGTTAAAAAAGTAAAAATAGATTAAAAAGTGATATTTTCAAATGTAAAGGTAATAAATAATTATCCAAGATACTTAGTGGTAATTTAAGTAAAAGTGTGATTTCATTGCAGACCAAATGTCAAGAGACCAAATGTCAAGATATTTTATTGCAATGCCTATATTTGTTTTTTAAAATTTTTTTAGGACAAATTGCAGTGGAAGGCCTTGATATTTGGCAATAGTGTAATGAACCGTACTTTTATTTAAACTACAATTTAATATCTTAAATAATTATCAATTTGGTCACAAATTTATTTAGAAATATCACTTTTTAATTTGTTTGTTCGTTTTTAACTTACATGATCCCTTACGTGTACAAAATACATCAATTTAGGCCCTATGGCCAAATTTTGACGGTCAAACCTAATATAAAGTAAAAATTGATCATTTTACATTTCTCTATTAAATTATTAAATTAGAAGATAATTTTACCCTCCAATGTTTTTACATTTTAATAATTTTACTTATTTGAATAGTTTAACAAGAAATTAATATGTAATAAAACTTAACTTTTTTAAAAAAAAAAACTTAAAAAGGATTAAATAAATATGATAAAATTCATTAAAATTTTTTAAAAAAAAAACTTAAATGTAACATAATTTATCAATTATATATATTGTAGTTTTATTATTATATTTTTATTTTTATAATATAATAATAATAAATGTATATATAATATAACTTATTAACTATACTTTTACGTAAGCTATACTTTTACTTAAACTATAACTTATTAACTCGAAAAAATATTAGTTTGATCCCTAATATATTTAGAAATATTATTTTTTTCACATATTTTCACTTTTTAAATCACATGGTCCCTAAAATTTTCAAGATACATCAATTTAGTCCCTTTAACTTAAATTTTGGCGATGAAACCTGATATAAAGTATAAATTGACCATGTTATCATTTTTAACTAAATTATTAAATTAGAATGACGCTTTTACCCTTTAACTTTTTAACAACTTTACCTATTTGAATATTTTAATAAGAAATTGACATATATTATAAAATTTTAGTTTTTTTAAAAACACTTAAAATGGATTAAATAATAAAATAAATATGATAAAATTCATTAGAAATAAAAATGAATTATTTTAACAAGTGTTAAGAGAAATAAGAAGCCGTTTTAGAGTTTATTTTTCTATTATGTACACCCTCCCTAGAGTCCAGATAAGGGTCAAGGTAGGTCCTTTCAGAATATGTTATTCAAAATATGCATTCAATCCGCTTCGATTTTTCATATCGTAAGTAACTTTTTATATATATAAAAAAAAAATCCATTTTCATTCGGTCCGATTATTTTTAGAAAACATTGGATTCAAAAAATCTAACTCTTGTCTGTTTTACAGGCAAAAATAGTTTTTCTGAAAATTGACATTAATCTCCCCTAGTGTTAGTTAAACTTGCTCAAAAAATTAATAGCTAGCAGGATATTTTCGTCTTTGTATAACTTATCTCACTTAAAACTTCACCAAACAGCTATCAGCGTATTCAAAAGCTAAATTAAATCCAATCTTATCAAATCCATATCTTGTTATACCAAAAATAGTTTTAATACTATCTCCAATCCAATCTAATTACTTTATGAGTGTATTAAAGACGTGGCAATATAATATCCAATCCAATCAAATCAAATTAAATTCAAAATAACTCAATCTAATTACTTCTTACGCAAATTTATGAGTGTATTAAAGACGTCAATGGGCAATATTGATATAACTTTCTCTAGAAGTATATGATACCTCTGTTTGGAATCCAATAATTTTCTTTAATTTTATACGTTACCTCAATTTAATAACCTGATAATTTTTTCTAGAATTATGCATTACTTTGGTCGGCCAAATATGTTCTATAAATTTGATTTTATTTATCTTTCAAAAATCACAAAACTCATAATGAGTTCAAAGTATGTTAGAGTTTTGTTGGGTTATGGTTCGAAAGGTGAAATAAAATCAAATTCATTCAACGAAACTCATTGCTTTATAAAAATGGATGGCATGGGAAAATTAGGAGCACAATTGGTGGCCGTATTGCATGATCCACTTCCTGTTGTTTTCGTATTTCCTTAAATACAAAGTTTTTTATTTGTCAATATGTTTTTGTTGGTATATATAAAGCGAATTTTCTATTAAATTATGTATTATTTTTAAGTAATTGAGTTTACGTTAACAATATGAATATTTTGCAGCTTCATTTTCAGGTTGACAACTTTGTGACAATCTTGAATTTGTTCAAGATCAAGAAAAGTGCAACTGTTAGAGGATGGACAAGTGAAAAAAGAAGACCCCCTTATGGAAGCATTCGAAGATATAATTATTGTAAGTTACCACTATCCATTGAAATACTAAAATATTTTGTATACCAAATAAAGTTTTACATATATATATATATATATATATGTAAAACTTTATTTGGTATACAAAATGTTTTACATATATATATATATATACATAGATATATGTATGTATTTATATATATATATATATAATGCTTTATCCTGTTGCAATGATGAGGGATGCCTCATCCCCATGTTTAACCTTTTTTTGTTAATATTTGTTTTAATTTTTTTAACTATTTTCTAATTTTCTAAGTTTTAATTAATCAATATAATTTTGTAAGGATAACAGTGTATTTTTTCCTCTACTATTACTGACTAAAGGTGGTCAATCATTAATCGACGGGTCAGAATGAGAGGCAGAGTTATTATCAAATTTTCGCGAGTTTTAGTGCAATTAAGTTTATAGTCAGGGTATGTTAGTTTAATTTGCCGCACTTTTTTCAGCAATGCATCTCACTATTATTATAAGAAGACAAGCGAATTTTTATGGATTTGAATCAAGTATAGATGGATTTGAAGTCTCTACAATTAACAAGTCACGAGAAAGAACTGACTATACTAACTCATTGGCGTCTTTAATACAGTTTGATTTGATGTAATTACACCAACCTACATGAAGTTTTCTTATTTACATGCGAAAATAATATTTTCAAAAATTGCAAAGACCTCCCCCGATATTTATGAAACTCGGTAAAAATTAACAATTAAAAGGGTATTTTCATCTTATATGTCATACCTCACTGAAAACTTTCAATATTATACATTTGGTAACCCAATAATTTTCTCTATAATTATGTGACACCTCTATTTGGAATGCAATAATTTTTTTTTACTAAATTTATACGTTACCTTGATTTGATAGCCCAATAGTTTTCTCTAGATTTATACGTTACTCCTGTCTGGTCGCCCAATGTATTCTATAAATTTGATCTTATATATTATTCAAAAATCACAAAACTCGTAATGGGTTCAAAGTATGTTAGAGTGTTGGTGGGTTATGATATGAAACATGAAATAGAATTAAATTCATTCAACGAAGGTTACTGCTTTATAAAAATGGATGGCATAGGAAATTTAGGAGCATAATTGGTGGTTTCATTGGACGATCCACTTCCTGTTGTCTTTGTATTTCCTCACGTAAAAGGTTTTTTTTTTTTTTTTACTCTAGAGACATTTTTTGTTATTTGCCAGTATATTTTTATTGATTTATATAAGCGAATTTTCTATTACTTATGTATTATTCTGCAAGTAATTGAACTTAAGTTTACAGTATAATTTTATTTTTATTTTTGTGGTGCAGTCTCACGTCAGGATTGTGAAGCCTCGGAGAAAGCTAGGACAACCACTCTTGCGTAGTTTGGTGAAAAAGCTATAGAAAAGTGAAAGACATGTTACCATATACCTACTAAATTAAATTCCTAACCTTCAATTCTCGATAGTATTCATATCTATTAAATTTCAATCCTTCAATTCTCTGACACTAAATTATTCTAATCGATGAGAAATTTTTGAAATACAAGGCAGCCGAATTGTGCTTCGCTTAAATCATATGTTGTTATTGCATTGTCTTTTTAGGTGATTACATGCAATGTGGTTGGGGCTTCATTCTCTGGTTGAGAACTTTGTGACAATCTTGAACATTCTGCTTTGTTCAATATCAAGAAAAGTGCAAATGTCAGAAGATGTACAAGTGAAAAACGAAAATCCCTCCTGGTTGAGGACCTGAGCGAGGAGATATCTCCCCACACTTATTACGGTTTTATAGGTATTATGTGCCTAATTTCATTAAGCCCAATAGGCTCAAAGATATTAGTAAAGCCTAAACAGACTTGAGGAAGTCAACAAGGCCCAACGGGCTGGAGAAGCCAATAGAACCCAGTGCAACAAACAAGTCCATCTCAACAATGTGAAGTGGAGAAAGGGACCTGGAGACTCTATGCGAGCTACAACACCTAAGCAACCTGGAATGTTTACACACATCACCTCTCATCGATAGTATGGCTCCAGCTTGCATAATGCTCAGCTCGAAGTTCCAGATGGAGAAGAATCCCATGAATATAGAGATTTGATCTGGTCAACTAGTAGAGTCCCAATCAGTCTTAAATACCTTATTTTCAGCAATTGTATTTCAATTAAAGTATGATTATTAGGGATTTGATTTAATTCCTTATTTTCAGTAATTAGATTCCATGTAAAACAGGATGACTCCATCCCTTGACACTATAAAAGGGAGAGATCATCATTGTTACAAGGGTTACAAAATCTGAGAGAAAGAGACATATAGCGAGCTCGATACCAATATAAGAACAGTGGATGTAGGCGTTGTTTCTAGTCGAACACTTTAAAAATTCTTCTTGTTTGATTTTGCTTTATTTCTTTTACTGTTATTATCACTGCTAATAGCATTGATGAAATTCACACATTAACATTTGGCACTAGAAGAAGGGCCCGTTTGAGGAATCAAACCTCCGTTTTTAGCAAAAAACTGTGTTTTTGTCTTATTTTTCAAGAAATCCTTCCAAAATAATGGCAAGAGGCGTAGGAACTTGTTCCAGAACCACAAGGAGTAAGGATGTACCCCCAGCTGGAGGACATTCAAAGGCATCTCATCAGCCTCAGATTCTACCACTCGTTCTAACAGTAGTCCCTACTGTCCCTACGGTTCCACCAGTTGCCCCAAATCCACCAGTAGGTCCCTTTTCCCCCTCAAATGGAGCTTCAGGGAAATGACTAGGCTGGTCCTTCCAGGCTGTTAGATTTCAATAGATGGAAAGAAAGGCAGGTCGAATTAGAGATGATGATAACAACAATGGCGCGCGGCTACCAACTCTTGTTGCAGAATCACCCCCGCATGAGTTGGTTGTGGAAAGCACCTCACCTCCACGACTAGTGCGAGATGATCCAGTACAAACTGCCCGCCACTCTACCAGACAAAATCCCCCTCGAAACGATGTCCAACGAGGTGGAATTTCCATTCACTCAGCCAATGCAGCGAGGAGGCTGTGATAGAACATGAGGAGCAATGTGGAGGACTTCACGTACTGGACCAGTAATCACGTAAATGCCAGTGGTAAGAGGTACATAGAATTCACAGAGATCGTCGGGTTGCCCTAGCCCACAACTCGACCCAACGACCCAAGTCACCTCGTTATCTAAAGGAAATTCGTGACTAACGATTTGGTAGGGACAACGATGGAAATGCCTACCATGCAATACCAGCTGATGGAATTCTTAGGAATTAGGATGCTGAACCACAACTAGGCAGGAGAAGGTCACCTAATAGAAACTGGTGGAGGTCGCCCAGTCCACAAAATCCACTATAAGCCACGGGGCAGATCGCATGGAAGATAATGCCGCCTCCAGCGCGTCAATGGTAGCTCTTCCAGCCTCTGAGTATCAGGTGTTGCTGCGAAGGTTTGAACAGTTAGAGCAATGAGGTGAAAGGGCAGAACCTAACAATAGGTATGTAGAGCGGAGCCCATTTTGCTAGGAGATAGAAAACGAGCCACTGCCTGATCACTTTAAAATGCCTAGCATCCCCCTCTACCAAGCGACCAGTGATCCTTTCGACCACCTGGATGCTTACAACATGCAGATGAGTCTCCTCACTACGAGCAGCAAAGTAAAATGTCGATGCTTCTCAGTGACCCTTGGCGAGATCCCATGAAAATGTTAAGAGGGCTACCAGCTAGAAGTGTGACAAGCTGGAATCAGTGCCAGAGCTCTTTATGAACCAATGCCAGGTATTGAGGAAACAGCTCGTCCCTTCATGTCACTTGGCGACCATTTTTCAAAGATCAACAAGCCCCTAAAGGATTATATAGCCCGCTTTCAGAGAGAAGTTAGCTACGTGGATAGCCCCATAGACAAAAGCGTGCTGACAGCCATTACTACTGGATTGCGTAAGGATGGCGAGCTTTATAGAAGTATATACCGTAAGCCAGTCAAAACCCTCAAAGACTTCTGTAAGCGGTCTAATACCCATATCCGCATGGAAGAAGATTGCGAGCCTAAGAACAACTCCAATAATAAGAAAGATGGAGGTGGGAGCCCGTAAGATAAAAAAAATGATAACACTCACTGAGCTCGTTTAACTCATTATAGTTTTTATATTTTATAAACCAACCTCCCAGGTACAGGTACAGGTGCAGACATTGAAGGGACTTCGAAGACCAGCGGGACCAGTCAGAGGATGCTGTGATTGTTTTATGAGCATATGAAATGTTTTAGTTGTTAAGTTTATATTTTAATATTGTTTTAAGTGTATAAGTATTTTTATTTAAAGATTTGATTTATTATTCTTTGATAACTATTTATTTTGATATTTAAATGTTTGAGTGTGATTTGTTGAGATGGACCAGAGGTCCACAGTAGTTGAGATTTGAAAGGTTATAGAAGTGTTCAAGATTTTATGCAGGTCTCCAAGATTTGGTATTCAGAAAAACAGAGGAGACTCTGCCAAAAATTTTATAAAATAGTTTTGTATAAAAAAAAAGAAAAAAATTTTACACAGATTTCAGAATAAAGAAACGGCTTAGCTTCATGGAAGCTGTTCAGCGAGGCAAGCCTCGACTGGGGAGCTACCGTGGAGTGCCGGTAGGCTACCTAATGAGAGATAGTATGTTAGGGCCTGTCATGTTGAGTTTGTTGAGTCTGTCAGTCGCCCACACATTGGGGTGCTGTCTCGCTATATGTAGCGACGCAGCATTCCGCACATAGACAGTGAAATTTCTTTTATCATATTATCATAGTCACCAATGCGGCACCAGAT
>QUWJ01002269.1:0-19586 GCA_003430845.1 Xanthoceras sorbifolium
TTTATTTTTATTCTTCCTTCTTTCTTTTTCTCCTCTTCTCCTCTTCTTCTTCTCTTTTCCAAATTTTTTTTTAGTTCTTTCTCTTCTTTCTTTTTCTTTTTTTTTTTTTTCCAGAATTTTTTTTTTGCTTCCTCTTATTTCTTCTTTCTTCTTCTCTTTCTTTTTTTTTCTAGAATTTTTTTTTTAGGTTCTTCTTCTCTTATTTCTTCTTCTCTTCTTTTTCTTTTTTTTTTTCTAGAATTTTTTTTTAGGTTCTTCTTTCTCTTTTTTTCTTGACTTTTTTTTTAGGTTATTCTTCTTCTTCTTCTTCTCTTCCAGTTTTTTTAAAAAAATTTTATTCTTTTTTTTCTAGATTTTTTTTTAAAAAAATTTTATTCTTGATTTTTTTTAAAAAAAAAATTTTCTTTTTTTTTCTTTTTTTTTCCAAAATTTTTTTCGTCTTCTTCTTCTTCTTCTCTTCCAGATTTTTTTTAAAAAAAATTTTATTCTTTTTTTTCTAGATTTTTTTTAAAAAATTTTTGTTCTTGATTTTTTTTTAAAAAAATTTTATTCTTTTCTTTTCTTTTTTTTTTCCAGAATTTTCTTCTTCTTCTTCTTCTTTTTTAAAAAAATTTTATTCTTTTTTTCTAGATTTTTTTTAAAAAAAAATTTATTCTTGATTTTTTTAAAAAAAATTTTATTCTTTTCTTTTCTTTTCTTTTTCCAGAATTTCCAAATTTTCTTCTTCTTCTTCTTTTTCTTTTAAAAATTTTTTTATTCTTTTTTCTAGATTTTTTTTAAAATTTTATTCTTGATTTTTTTTAAAAAAAATTTATTCTTTTCTTTTTTTTTTTTTTCAGAATTTTTTCTTTTCTTCTTCTTCTTCTCTTCCAGATCTTTTCTTTTTCTTCTTTCTTCCCAGATTTTTATTCTTGATTTTTTTAAAAAAATTTTTATTCTTTTTTTTCTTTTTTTCCTGAATTTTTTTTCTTCTTTTCTCTTCTTCCAGATTTTTTTTTAAAAATTCTTCTCTTCTTCTTCTTCCAGATTTTTTTAAAAAATTTTATTCTTTTTTTTTAGATTCTTCTCCTTCTTTTCTTTCTTCTTCTTCTTTTCTTCAAGAATTAGTTTTTTTTTTTTGCTCTCTCCTTCTTTTCTTCTTCCTCTCTTCTTCTTCTCTCTTCTTTCTTTTTTCAAGAAATGTTTTTTTTTTTTGCTTCCTCTCTTCTTCTCTTCTTTTCTCTTCTTCTTCTTTTTTTTCAAGAATTTTTTTTTTTTTGCTTCCTATTTTAATTATTGTATTATCAATTATTCTCAAATTTTGTGCAATTATACCTATATACAGAGGGGTTATTTCAATTACCCTAAAATAATAATAAAAACAAATTCCTTTAGTCTGAATCATTGATTCATTTTAGTCCAAATCAGATAACAAAAACTACTAAATATTCCACATACGCAAATCAAAATTCACAATTTGACTTGAATAGCTTAAATATTAAAAACACATCTAAAATTGTTTTAGCTTATAAAATAAGTAATCATAATATAAAATTTAAAAAGTTACATTGAATATTTAACTAAAATAGTTTTGTAAACCTGGCCATATCAACTTAAAATTGGCCAACATATTTTTTATCATTCATTAGTCATTTGGATATAACCAACCACAAAACTTGAATCATAAATCCCAGTTTTAAAATAATCTTTGTAATATAAAAAGTCTAAACCATACCATAGTAATTCTACAACTTAATACCCTTTCAAAAAAAAAAATTATACAACTTAATAATAATAAAAAAAATAAGGAAATGTATTTAATTTAAAATTTTAAAATTTTGTAGATTGTTTTTCTAAGTGAACGACTTTTGTAGAATTCATGAATTTTTATCGATTTTATAGAAATTATAGAATTATATACAAGACTTTCATCTCAAATGATTTTTATAGACTTTTACAACTTTGTAAAAAATATAAAAAACTTTCATAAACTTTTATAGGGTTATATTTCAAATGACTTTTATAGATATTAATAGACTTTCATAAATATTTATTTTAAAGAAGACATTGGTAGATTTTTATTGACTTTAAAATATATAATATACTAGGTTATATCAACCCATTCAAATTTCTCTCTATGCTGATGATATAATTAAATTAGTCTATAAATAATGCATTTTAAATTAATTTCCTTAATTTTAAAAATATCAAAATTGATTTTTTTTTTTGTTGTAGTTTACAAATTTGTTCATAAAAATATTACCCCTAAAAACTAGTTTTGTTAACTGTTAACAAAATATTTGAAGTCTACTTAAAGTCATGAATAACGAAAAAAAAGATAGTGTATATTCACATTCGATCCTTCCACATTTTTTTTAAAACTTTAAGCATGTTCTTTTCTATTTTATCAGTAATATTTATTAACTTTTAAATTCTTTTTAGTATATATAATAGGTTGTAAGGTGATTACTTTTTTTTTTTGAATTATTCTTTTTAATAATACGCTCAATTACAAATGATAATATTTATAAAAAATTATTTACAAAAGTATAGAATACTTTATAACTTTTATATATTTTTTTAAAATTTATATTAAAAAACTAACCACACATACCAATAAATACATATGTTGAGATTTAAACTCTTACCACTAAAGTAAGTGCAAAAGAGATGCAATAATTAATTGAACCGATGTTATTATAATAAAACGAATAAATATTATCAGAGAGTTTCATTCACTTTTTAATTTTTTTAATCTCTTAATATCTGTCTTGCATACTCCATGATATATAAAGGTAACGATCAATAATTTTCAACCTATAATATAACCTTAAACATCCATGTGGGACACCGCCGGCTGACTTACGGAAAACGACGAATGTTGGCCGGCCATGTGGGTTGACGTGGATTTAATCCTAAAATCATAATAAAATAAATTAACCGTAACATGCTTCTAACTTCTAACTTCTAACTTCTTTTTTTTTCTAAGTCATATGAGCAAATTAAGCTAATACTGACAACATTTATGACTTTTGAAGCACGTTAAGCTGCTACAAAGCACTTAAAAGTGTTTTTGAATAAGCCAAAAATGTATGACTCCTCAAGGTCCAATAACATAATCACATAACTGTAGAGGGGGGGTGCTTCTCCTAATTAGTTCCAATGCAAAAAATTATCAGCTTGTAAACACAGAGAGAGAGAGAGAGGAGAGAGATGAGAGAGAGAGAGAGGAGAGAGCGAGAGAGAGAGATAGAGAGGAGAGAGAGACGAGAGAGAGAGAGAGAGAGAAGTTTTAAAGTGTTAATCCAAACAAAAGGTCCCAGTTTTCATAGGCTCTGCAATTCAATCCATTCTCTGGTCGGCAATAGTTTTTTCTGATGAATGGAAAAAAAAATTCAGTAGAGTACAAGGATATAACCACAAAACAAAACAAAACAAAAAACAAGCATTAGCTAAGGTGGCCTAGGATGTCCCTTTTTCCTGTACCCCCACTATCTCACTATGATAAAATATATAAACAACTCAAAAATCTTCTATATATATACATGATACCACTCGAAGCTCTTGAATATATCTCTACCAGATAACCATTGTATTCTTTCTCTAAACTCTTGTTTAAGAAAATGGCTGCTAGTTTAAGACTCTATCTCTGCTTAATACTGATATTGCTTTCATTTTCATTGTCCGAAAATCGTCCTCTTAGTCCTCCACCTCCACATCCACGTCCAGTACTTCCACACATACAGGGGAGGAACCTGACAGGATTGGTACGAGCTCTGGGAGCAGATGCTGAGGAAGTATTGAACATTGGTCTTGAAAATGAGAAGAAAAACAAAGGCCTTTACGCATCCAAAAGAGCTAGTCCCGGAGGTCCTGATGCGCAACATCACTCTAAAAATCAGTAAATAACTTGTATGGAGGGTAGAAGTAGTTTAAATTTTGATGTTCTGGAAAGTAGCTTCTAGTGTAGTGCACATGAACAGAAGGACTTCAATGTTGTGCATCATTTTTGTAGTTACTTTCTTTCCTATCATGTAACAACTATGGTTCAATCAATGATTAAGTATTTGCTTTGAAATTTAAAAAATATATATATAGATGTAGCTTGTTTGGATTAAAAAAGAATGTATGGTGTCACTTTCAATACAAGGTTAAGTGCAGGAAAAAGAGATTTGATTAGCTCATAATATACTTTTCACACAAAATAATGAACACCAGCTAATATGCATACGGGTAACTGAAATTAACAGTGGAGTGGAGTGGAGTTGTGTTAGAAGTGGTGACTGTGGATAGATAAGATAAACAAGTATAAACAATGTCATCCATTTTTGGTCTTAGAGAGATTCCTTTTTTATTACTGTAGTCCTTAAAATGTTAATTAATATTACTTCACCGGCCAAGCTCTGAAGTCTAACCTCAAACCAGGAACGTCTGATTTCATGCCTCTGACAATGCAGAACTATGCCCTCACTTTGATTCCACCACTGCTTGGGGAAAAAGAAAATTTTGCAAGGGCAACGAACGAATATCTTGCTTAAACAAATAATAATTAAAAGTTGAAAAGTCATTACTGAGATGGACTTTTAAGGATGTCGAGCGGTCTTACTGGTCTGTGATAACTCTCTATGATCAGATGTGGTGCCTCTAAAAGTCTCTCCCTAGAACTGTAATAGCACTAAAAACAAAGGAAATCAGTTAGGAGCATCGGAGAGGTAGCGCGTATATATGTATAATACCTTGTTATGGAAATCCATCTCTATAAAAGAGATTGGTGGATGCTTAGCTGGTGGAGATGCTAAGCTGGAGGGCTTATGTCATCCCTAATGTAGTCGGCCAGCAATATGATTTATTGGTCACGCCCTCCACATCAAATCTCCGCTATAAATGCAATAATACCTACATTAATTATTAGCATACGACTTTATAAATCAATGTTAGTGGAACAAGAGACAGGCAGTTGCGGCTCTCTCAATAAGTAAAGCCGACAATTCCTTTGCAGGCTTCCTGTCATGCTATAATCTTTCCTCTTACTGGTTACGTTGGGAGGATGCTTGATGCCTCGAACAATATCCTTTTACGAGAACTCACTTGTGGCTTTTGTTAGATCCAGAATGGGTTCCTCATTTCACTTGACAGTATATTGACCTGACATACGAGCTGATAATTATGTACAACGTCTATAACATTGTATTGACAAAATTTATCCAAAATGTCCTGTATTTCAAGCCTGGAAAACTCTTATTCTATGAATTAAATCATAAATACAACACAAACCCAAATGAGTGGAGCACTTTCCTTCACTGATAATTTTATGCTTGGACCACCATCTATACAAAGCTAAGTTGCTTTTTAGATAATTTAAATCAAATTCAATTTTCTGCTTTTTCGTACTAGTAAACAGATTAATTAACCAAAACTTATGCACTGTTTATCCTTCTGAGGCTGTTGGGATCTGTAGAATGATAATGGGTTTGTAAGTCTTTTCCTTTTCTGTTGAACAGCTTATACATTCTATACCTTTCTACATGTGTCCCTTGTAATATTAATTCTACAATTTGCATGACTTGTTAAATAAGGTTTCACTGTTGTCTTGGTATTGAGAACTTGATTATGAATCTTCAAAACTGACTGCAACTTGATCCAAGCTCCTGTAACTTGAAAAGTACACTAGTTGATTATGGACGGTCGGGGCCATTTTGGCTTCGGGGTTGCAGGTATTTAACAAATACCTGAAACAGATGTTAACATACTGTACAGGACAGAGATTATATAGCTACTTGAACAGTTTTGTAGCTCAATGCTGTAATCAAGAGAAACGGATGCGATCGATAGGATAAAGTTTTTGTCTTTTCATTTCAAGAAAAGATCATAAAGATGCATATGTAATTCCTGTTAGCCGCATCTAATATGCAATATACAAGTTCTATGAAATAATTAGTTTTTTTAATCTATATGGTCAAGAAGTCACTTAGTGAAAACATGATTTGTCGTATTATGTCATAACATTTTGTCTAACTAATAAATCTGTCCTAATGTCATTACCATCTTGTCATTGTCTACCTGCCTCCCTTGAAAATTATGAGATGGTTAAACCTTTAAAGCAAATAGAACTCGTGCTTCATGCTTCTTTGTGTCACAGACCCACCAAATCTTTCTAGTTGTCCAAATGCTAGAAAGGCAATGACCAATTGAAACAAGTAGTCAACAAAAGAGTTGGATTTGTTTTATAGCAATTAGGAAATCTTAAACAGACAAATTTAAGATCTTTCTTGTATAGTCATAGGCTCATAGGCCTAATATGACATAGTGAAGATACTTGGAAGAATAAGATAAAAAAAATTAAAGTTGCTCCAAGCCAAGGCCTACAATGAAATGCCTGGAGAGAGGAGCACCATCCTCCAATGTTAAACTTGAGACACAGCTAATGCCCTTTCCCTGCACCTACCACTCAAACACTTCAACAAATCTATTGGAGTGTGGAAAGCATTTTCGAATGAAGTCGCCTTCAGCAAAATAATTTCATTACACTGATCAGTTAATTATAAAATGGTAAGACCTGAATCAGCAGTATCAATCAACTTATATGCTCATTTGCATTGCCAACAAAGCTAGGTGGTTTATCTGGGATTTTCTACTTTTTTTGTAAGACCTGACTCTGTAGTATCAATAATGATTGAAATGGATAATCCAACCAAATCTCTCCTGGAAGTGCTCCTGAAATCTAAAGAAATTTTCATTACAAGGATTAGTAAAAACAAGCCTCAGTTTGGGCTCAGTGGACTGGGCATTGGAGATTCTGAATTTTGGTACCAATGTGTAAATTCATAGAAATTTTAACTAAGGACAGAGATCTCTATATCAGTACATGGAAATATATTTGTATAATCAGATGCTATTATTGAACGTACTACTTTAAATTAGTTATAGATTTACCATCAGGTGTCTGTACATTTTTTCGTACGAGATTTAATTTATGATGTTATAAAGATGGGATTCCCCACTAAAAATCATATATCCGGACCTAATAATTATTATATATACATAAAGAGAGAGAGAGAGAGAAACCCACACTAAGAGTTATCTTCTCGTATCCACTGAATTTAATAACCTTCGTACAAGATTTGTGAGCTATTAAAGTAGATGATTTCAATGGCTAAAAAATTGACTTTATAACATCAAAAAAAATTTATATATATATTCTTGATAATGGAACTCATTAAAGTTTTAACTTCATTTTCTGGTGTACTGGGATAATATAAAATATCAAACAAATCACATTATCATGATAGAAGTGTTGCCACAATATTCATGTATAATTTTCATCACTTTTCCAAGTTATAGGAGCATTTCCTGTTGACTTCTGCCGTAACCACATACTAATATTATAGAAGTGAAATATATGATAGTGCAAAAGTAGGAAAACCATCGAAAACTGCTTAAAATAAAAAAGTATACTGACCTTTGACCATTGTCAGCGGACTAGTTTTTGACATTCATTGTTGCAACTGCATAACGATTGATGTGTATATCCCACTTTCAAATCAATGACAGATGTCACCGACGAAAATATAAGTATCA
The DNA here is from genome assembly GCA_003430845.1 of Xanthoceras sorbifolium. Classification (NCBI taxonomy): domain Eukaryota; kingdom Viridiplantae; phylum Streptophyta; class Magnoliopsida; order Sapindales; family Sapindaceae; genus Xanthoceras; species Xanthoceras sorbifolium. The sequence continues at coordinate 7,558 of QUWJ01002269.1, forward strand.
AATAATTTATATTATTTTTAAAATGGTGATTTTAAAAACAGTTATTTTAAAGAAACTGTTATTTTAAAAACCAGATATTTTTAATATGTTTATGATTATAAACTGAGTTTGACTTTAGATTAGATGAAGTTTTAGAGAGAGTGACGGTGATGAGAAAATAAGTGATTACTGATGAGGGAGTAAAAGTTGGTGCATTAAATGAGTGTCAGCTTTAATTTAGTTTCAAATGTTTTTTAATATTTTATTGAATGGGCAGCAAAGTCTTCAATTCTCATGATGCCATGAAAATCATTGAGGAGAACAGCAAATTCTGAGACGGGAAAAACCTGTGCTTATTATAGTGAGACAAATACTATAAAAAAAAAAATCAGGGAAATACAATCGTGAATTCATTGGAAATTTGATGACTAAAAACAAAATCAGAATTTGCCTCTAATTCCAATCGCCCTTCGAGTTAAACTATATGCAGATACAGCAATTACTTTCCAAATTCTGGACATCTACCGCAACGTCTAAAGTATCTTTAGTTTTCTTTCAACATCATAATTTCTTATTCTTTGCCTCGTATAGCTTTTGAGATGTTTCTTGCCATATGTGGACGAAAACATCTCAGGTCTTCTTAAGTTTTCTAACAGACCCTCCGGACTTGAATACAGAAACAAATGCATATGAAGAGACTCGAACCCTCACCCAGACATATGTGTTAAACCAAGTTCTGATACTATAAATGACTCAAATAATGATATAAGATTTTCTAAAACGGGTAATGATACAGCCTGGTTGTGACAGCTGAGCAGCACACAACAAGTATAAGGTGAAAACAAGGTATGTAATAATCTATTATACGAAAAGGGGTTTCTCTGTTTTGACACATCAGGCATGGCTTATCCTTGCTGAGGTCATTTTTCGCGAGTGGAATCCAGTTAACCGGATAAGTCAGAAACTATCAAGTTCTACTTTACCTTTGTTATATAAATCTTTAGTAACCTTAATTAAAAAGTTGTTTGCATTTGTATATCATCATCGTCCATCGACTGTCACTGTCTGGACAGTTATCTGCAGGACGCTCATTTATCTGTCAGCATCAGAAATGGATTAACATCAACAATTAATAATGTATCCAGAAACTCCAAAGAAGCTAAAAACAAAGTTGCTCAAATTTAGTTTATTATCTTATTGGTAAAGATTCCTCAGACCAATTGCAAGACAAATCTTAGCATTCTTTCTCAAAGATATTGTCTGAATCGATAAGTCCTCAAGTTTCATGAAAAGGTAGTCTATAATGGACACATCATAGTAAAAGAAATAACTGGTCGATATCAGCATTAGGATCCAAATGCAGCGTTGGAGATAGCAAACCCGGGGGCTGTTAATTTAGATTGTCCAACGAGAAAAATGGCCTTTTCGCGTAAGATTGTAACTTAAGTTTGTGCTGATTGAATGTGTACAGTTTCCACTAACTTTCAATTAATAAAGATGAAGTAAAAAAACAACCAAGAAGGCCCTATAAAAACTTACAACAGACTATCAACTTCTAAGTCAGAACAGAGAGTAGCTAGTGAAACCCAGTTATGAATTGCTCATCAGTTAGGTGCTTGTTTTGGATTGTCTTAGTCTTGTTGCTATCAGCAAGAGCAGAAGGCCGCCCTCTTACTCCGTTTCTGGAGAGGAGAAAGAACTTAAGCTTGTCGATTGAGAGGACGAAACAGGTTGGCAGAGAGGTTATGAAAAACCAGTACGCGTGGCCTAAGAGATCGAGTCCTGGAGGACCTGACCAACAACATCACTCTCAAAATAATTAGCTAGCTTTTAGACTCTAGATTTCTTGTCTACTACTCTACTTGATGTACTTGTCATATGTAAACATAGTGCTATTTTAAATAAATGCTCTGCGTTATTGTCACTTATACATGCTCTTAAGATTCTCCTTGAGGTAACAGATCCATAGGCAATTTGACATTGTTAAGTTCAGTATAAACCTTTAAAGATAATGTCATCAAAATTTTACTCAAAACGTCTTCAACCATCCGGTTAGAACTTCAATTTTTTTCCATATACATTAACTATTAACGTTTTGCAAGTTGAGCAATATGTGACTTGAGTCACAAGCATCAAGATCAATCTATGTGATCTCATTAGCACTCGCGGTATTATCATATTTCTAGATCGGAAGTTGTTGCAAGCAATGAAAGAATATCATAATTGAATGTCACTTTAATACTCATCCAATTAGTCTTATTCTCCTCAGCGAGTGCTTAATTTTAACCTATCAGCTGTTAAATCTATCATCTTCTGTTTAATCAACAGCTCACAAGTCTCATACTGAATTTTGCATATATAGAGAAAACTCCTACTCATCCAATTTCATAACAATTTGCCATTCAAAATCAATATAACCAAAGATAAAACATACAATTCAACCTCTAGAGTTGCACCATATTTGTCTGCATGTACATACAAACTATAATCTCTCTTAACAATTGGATAAGTACATTATATCTTAAGATTTATGCAAAAACACATTTAAAGTCGATCTTAATATCGAGTAAAACAACTTAGATCAGGCAGTGTCCACGGCTTAAGGAAATTAACTTGCAGATAAGATGACTAAGCATATTTAATAGTAACTCCCGAGTCCTGTGCATAAACAGACTCTGTCATAACTCATAAACATTCATTTTGCACTTACATTATGCCAAATAAATCTTGTAGCTCTATTTAACTTATAATTTAGTAATAATCATTTAAATTAAATATGAATCACGAAGCAGCTTATTGGTGTAGCTTTCGTTCATGCAGGCCAGAGGTCAGAGAGCATGCAAATAAGATGACTAAGCATATTTAATAGTAACTCCCGAGTTCTGTGCGTAAACAGAGTCTGTCATAACTCATAAACATTCATTTTGCACTTACATTATGCCAAATAGATTATGTAGCTCTGTTTAACTTATAATTTAGTAATGATCATTTAAATTAAATGCGAATCGGAAAGCAGCTTATTGGTGTAGCTTTCGTTCATGTAGCCAGAGGTCAGAGAGCATGCCGTGGATGTAATGCAACCACAGCTAGATGTTACCCAACCCCACTTATCATGTCAGCTGCATTACAAGGATTTACAACTAGAACAAAAAGCAGATTTTGTAAATTTGTCGATAGCTCAGACGCTAGGACTAGTGGGCTGTCGATCATTAATAGCAAAGTAGCAATAAGCCAAAAGTTTGATTAACAAAAGTGACGAACCTTAGAAGAGCAATGTTGATTCATAATCTATGCTTTCAACATCACAAAGTGATGCATAAGGCCAAATTTTGTGAATACTGACTAGACATGCACGCGCATGAACAGAACACTCTCTAGCTCTAAGAGCACGCCATGCAGAAGAACACCATTCTTGGTATTCGTGATTCATGTGTATCCATTTAATTTTTAATTGAATCTTCTTTTTGAAGTCGAATGTTAAATTCCATATGGCATGAAAAAATTGAAAATACTTGTGTGATCCAGGATGCAAAAAAATGGTGTCTTGCTGCCAGGATCAGTAGCATAAATCACGTCTTCTATATTAAGTATTTTGTACATGAATATTCTTCTGCAGCTAATGCAATATTGAATTGCAACTGTGACAACTTGGAAGAAGCAAAGTAGATGATCAAGACCTTTTCAGAGATGGAGAAAATCGTTGAAAAATCATTGAAGTTGGCTGCGTGCATGCGATCTTTCCACTGGGGGTTAACATTAACATCTATTGGTAAGTTAATGATAGTTGACTGTCTTTTGTTTGTAAAGTTGCCAATCTTTATCAGAAAGAAAATGGAAAAAATGAAAAAAATATATATATATATAATATATATAAGCTATCATGTAATTGAACTTTATATTGTTTATGTGCCATATCACTTTAGGAAATTGAAAAGAGATTATTAGGATTCGGCAGGAGTGGACAAGAAACAAAATAGTACAAGTCGGATAGAGCTGATCAAATGGAAACAAACAAACAAACAGTAGACAGCCAAACTAGGAATCAGATGCAGCATTTTTGTTCATTAATAAACATGTGGGTGGAAATTAGAAATACTTTTCCTGCATCAGTCCAAAGTTGGCAAAAGCAGCTGTGTGGAGATTCACTGGTGCCTGCACAGAAATTAATATTATATGAAACAAATGACATAATGAAATTTGGCAATTTGCATGTATGTTTTAAGAATATCTACAACTTTTACAGATGAAGAGCAAAGGATGACTAGACAGATTTATTTGTTAATTAAAAGATATTATTAGCAAGACAGTAGACGATGAATTCACAAGTGGGGACCGAAGACAAGTGCTTCTCAGGAATTGAGGTAATTCTTTAAGAAAACCATCGAAGAAAAAGGACAAGGATCCACGTTGAAATTAAATCTGGGACTTTTCCTTTTCATTTGCGTTATATATAGTAGAGCATTTGTTACTTAGCATGCTACTTCAGTCCTGCTTGAGCAACTGATCATCTCTTTTAGGACCATTATTGCTCCGTCAAAATATGGCCAATTCAACTTCTACAAAAATTTATGTTCTGGTCCTAATCATTTTAACAGTGTCTGCGGAAGCACGTGACTATCAACGATGCGAAACTATGCAGAAAAGAATTGATAGCCGTTCCATTTTATTTGAATTAGGGTATGATTTGTCGAAGTTGAAGAGCAACAGGAGAGAAATCTTGACAGACGCAGCGGTAACTAGACTTCCGCCAGGAGGGCCGGATCCTGAACATCACTTTTAACCAAACTGCATTGCCCTGATACCACTCAGATGGAAAATGTGGCCAGTCGCAGATTTCTCTGCTTCCTGCAATTGCTCTGCTTGGAAAACATAATAAACCTTAGATGCATGGAAAAAAGGGAGACTAATATATGGCTCACAACCGATACAACTACTGGGAATCAACCAAGGATCAAGCACCCCGATCGATTTAACTTGAGCAATATACACAAGTATAACGATTTTCTGTTCTGTCAACTTACATTTTCTATAGTTACAATTTAAATGTCAGCCAAGCAAGTCTGTCATTTGTTAAGAAGCCGTAAACTGATAAATGCATTCTCTAGAGTTTATAAGTTATTGCACCACTTCTGTAACTTCAAAATTTATGAAGTAAACAGGAAAATGAATTAGAAGCAAAAGCACATGTAAATTGATTAGAAGCAAAAGTCATGTCTAGCCTGCATTGGCATCTACAAGACAGTCAGGACAATTAAATGAAAACTGCATTTTGTTTGCTTTACACAAGGTTGAGGATCCCAAACCTGTGGGGAAAGAAACAGAAAACAGGAAGGAGGCACTTACACATAATTATCTCAAATAGAAATTATGTTTCAGACCCAAAAACTTAAATTTGCAGATAAAAGTCCAAGCAATAGTATCATGCTATGACAAGCAGTGCAAATGTAATGAGATTTTCTGTTCAAATGTGCAACACAGACATAAGATAATGGAAATGCAAGAATTGAACAGAAGGGTGTTTCCAGAATTTGGGATCTTCTATTGTCTGCATGAATCTATGTAAATCTTAAAAGTAACGAATTTTTCCATCTATATTGGCAACCTTAACATTCTACAAACATGTTATGAACTCGAGATAATTAAAAAAATTCTCCTAATGTCTTGGTAAGAAACAGATCACTTAATGATAACGAGAGCTTTTGCCCGCTCGGAATATATAGCAGTAGGCTCTCAAATTAAAAATGGAAATGGTTATAGTTTTGCCAATTCAACCAGTCTTTTACGATGAAAATGGCAAAATTTATAACCAATTCAAAAAAACTTGGTAAATATAAAATTAAACTTGAAGCTTATTGGAAGTTCTAGCACATGGCATCGGCTGCAAGTACTGCAGTTCTTCTGCATATCTCCCTACTAGGGACTTGAGCTAGTATGGTTTACAGTTACATGTTAGAAAACAAAAAAGAAACCACATTTTTACCAAAAGAACTGTATTGGAATCCAGATTGCAGATTACTGGCTTATCTATAATTCAGCTGTTTATAATATTCTCTGCAGACTGCAAATGACCTTCAAGAGACAAAAGACCACCCTATCCATGATACACAGTATAATATTACTTCTCAAAAGCCTTAAGTGGGTCTTTAGTGTCAATCTCAGATATAAGTGGGAGATCAAACGGCAACGTTTCTAGACTCAAGCCGTTCTCCCTCAGCTTCGTGACCACTTCCTCGAAAACAACCTTGTTTCCAGTTTGATTTAGGTGCAAACCATCACTGCAATAACAGTTATCGAAAATCATCAGAATCCCATATCATGCTCCTAAAAGCAACAATTAAGGCATCTTATACATAATACAATAGCAGAAACTAACTAAAAAAATTGAACAAGGAAAATGTTATTACCAACCCAATATGTATCAACAAAATAGAAATATACATTTTTAACCAAATAATCCAGGCTACAGCCCCAATTGACGCCAACTCAAACTATATGATAACTTCATAAAAGATACCTATTATTCTTTTGAGAATTCTCCAAAGAGAAGGATTTCCTAGAAATGAAAATGTTTCAAATATAATTAAGAAAAAACTGAGTTCAGGAATTGATTTTCAAGGCAGTCCATCGTGACCCATTGATGTGCATGCTTGTCGCAAACTACCATTCACATAAACAATAATACCCTGAACATACCTTAGACAAACTTTTTGCCAATCAGGAAACTGCTGCATTTTGGTCCAGAGATCTATCACGGGAATCCCACGTTCTCCAGCAACCTCAATGCATGCCTTGGCATAAGCACCAGCAGCCTCATTTGTCCTCTCAGGCAAACCCAGTGGATTCTCAACATAAGGATGTCTGCATCAACATTTTAAAAGATCCTTTACAGTATATTTTCCATCAGCATGTCAAATGACCAAAGAGCATACCTCATCATTGCTAGCAGTGTTATGTTCTAAAAATTGTTGATGTAAAGTTGTCATATTTTTCATATTATATTGATAACAATAGATACCTCAAGCACATCACAGGGGAAAAAAATTGAGAGGGCTAGATTGCCTGCAGTTCAGTTTACCCTCTAGAAAAAAAAATTACAAAGTACTATTAAGTTTATTTATTTTAGAATCTATTTCATGACGATTTAACCTTTTAAAATAAAGATTATTTAATTCATGATGAAGTGAATCTAATATTTTTTTTTTTTGAAACAATATAATATTTGTTTTGATTTGCTGTTTTAGGTGCTTAAGAGTAAATTACATTGTCATCTTCTCTTCTAATACTTGGTTATTGAATGTTTATTAGGTTATTTGATTAGCTTTTGAATTACATGTTATTGTAAGCTATTTAATTAAAACATCAAAGAAACATATATTTCAGCCAAGAAAACCTCTCCTCCAATTCTTTCATGACGGAGATGATGGTCAAATGATCAAGAGGGACAAATTCATCATCTAATGTTGGGGTTCAAATTCTCCTTCTACTTCTCAATAGATCGAAGTTAACAAAGTTGATAATCCATCTAATTTTTTATGGTCCTTATTAATATGATTTTGAATTAAGTATTTAAATTTCAGCATATTTTGTTGACAAACGTGACAACATTTGAGTGTCATATATAAATTAATATGGGACCATTATTCAACCTAAATCAGATTAGTATCTTAGTACTCAATATAGAAAGTAAAATTAGTGATTTCAACACTTTTAGTTCACACTACTTGGGTTAAAAACCAATAAAAAGAAAAAAAAAATGCTTTTCATAGTGAATTTTGTTTTTTATGCTATTTTTTTTACATTAATTCATACTACACATTTATTATTGACGGTTTTTAAACTTGGAAGAGTTAATTGTGAGATAAGTGATTTACTTAGTCGTAATTTAGCCCCCCTGGATAATAATTAAATCCTGGCTTCGCCCCTGGATATCATAGAACACAAATACCACATAATACAAAGATAGTATTATAAGTAGCGAGTATGGTGGAAACATACTTAAGGCGCTCCTCTTCATCAATTGGTGGAGGAGTTATGAGGAGAATGAGAGTTGTTGGCCATTGATTCTGAAAACAAAACAAAAACAAAGTAGCACAATTCAGGAACCCTAAAACAAAAGCAAATTAGCATTTAAGATCAATAGATATATAAAATCAGTACGTCAGTTATTGTGTCACTGATTGAACTACAAAACTTAGAATGCCGTAATACTAAACTAAAATGTAAGTCTCCAGGAATATTCAAAAGCAAAAAACTTCAGTATCGCTCCAGAAACCAAAGATATACTAAGAGGTATGATAAAAGCTTGGCTTGCCGTGCCTTGCTGATTCCTAATGTCTGCAAGTTACACATACCAAAGTAATTTCTTCAATACTAATCAGCTAAGCCAACATAGGTGTAACTTATTTGCATATTTAATGATAATCACGACACTAAAAATCTAGACTGAATTCGGCAGATAATATCTTCTTTTCTTCACCGAATCCTTTGGTTGAAAGTTAGTTTTCAGACCTCCATGCAAATCAAACACACTTCTTCAATTGACGAACATTACACTTGACAACTTTTCACAAAAACAAAATTGTTCGATGTCTCAAATTTACTCAGCAAAATGCATGTATTTTAGCCTGCAGTAGAACTCTATTAAATGGCCTCCCACAATAGAAATAAACTACAACGAAGAATAATTTGTCGAAAATGAATCTTCTTGAGAAATATATTATATATCAAAGCATGGTTTTCAGCCTGATAGGAAGTTACATAAGACCTCAACCTTACAGAGACTTACAAATGCTATTGGTTATGTATATCTCTACTGCATCTCTGTTGCACTCATATAATTCTCAAGAAGATTCTTCATTCTTTTTTTTTTTTTTTTTCCTTTTCTAGTGAAGGTTCATAACAACACAAAATTAACTAGATAGTAATCTTCGAAATGATTTTATGGGGAAACAGTTGTTCAACACATAAAAGAGAACCTAATTCCGATTGGTTTACATGAACCAACAGGCAAGGATGCAACTGATAATTGGATCACCGTGATCATCACAATACAATAAGAGGTTCAGTGCAAGGATTCAAAGATTCTATATGCTTGTGAGATGCTTAGTTAGAGTTCAGCAATAGATCAGTTAAAAAAAAGTCAAACAAGGCATGTTCAACAATCATTCAAGCGTGATGCCTTTGGCCCAAAGAAAAGTAGAAAAAAGAAAAAAGAATAGAGAAAAATATTTTCTATACCACATGCTACAAAGTCTACATTATTAAATTAGCTTCACACAAGAAGCTCCAGACTCTCGCTTGCAAAGTAAAAACAACCTTATAAATAATTCTGAAACATGAGGTCCTAATTAACTGTAATGGCTAAGGGTTTGCTTCTGAGTATTTTTGTAGAAAACCGTTGATAGTAAGAATGTAACACTAAGCAACCGTTTATCGCTAGAGGCATTGCATTACAATCAAGAATGTGATGTCAACAGTCCAAGACTTACATTCCCCAAGCCAATATAGTCCAATCTTAAACTGATAGAAAAAAGCTACAACTATAATATTTAAAATATAAATTAATGGAATTTATAATACGTTAATACGTCTATCATGTGTAACGTGGAGATAGATGGAGAATGCTGGACACACATTAGACGTCCTCTACCGTATAATATGCAATCTTATACCTCCTGACTTTGATACTATATTATTAACTCTTAAATCTAGAAGCTTAAACTAATAGGTAATGTAATAACTATAGTAGTATTTAAAATATAGGTTGAATGGCCGTATTTATGATAAGTTAAAAGGTGAAGAAATGCCAAATGATGCTGCCGGTGTAATAAACAAAGCAACAAAATAACAAATCCAGTCATCCAGATAACAAGGACACCTCGTCCCTAACCCACGTTAACTCGGTGATCTCTAGGTGATCTCATGATGAAACCATGACAATTGACAAACCCCAATCAATGACCGCGGTTACATACACACTCAAAACTCAAACGGGTCCCATCTACAACCACACACTAAATAATAAAAACAAAGCTAATATTTGCGATGTATAATTGAAGTCACACAAACTTTGGACCACAAAGTGAGAGAGAAGTCAATGCTATTCAGCCACTTAGCTTCCTCTTTTACCAAAAAGAAAAAAAAAAAAAGATTAGGCTATTAAAATGACATGTATTAATAATAGTTAATGCCGATAAGCTATGCTACGAGAAATAGCCAAACGACAACTGGCTAACCACAACCACTCTTCATCTAGCACCATCGCTGCCTTTAATGGGGTAGCACTAGCCCCCACTCTACACACTCTCCAGGAAACCATTTCTGACCGACCAAACTCACTTTTGTCAACCCAACTGACGATTATGATCAACTTAATATTAGGGCCAAATTTATAAATAAAATTCTCTTAATATTTGAATAAAAATTATATGGACTCACTCGGTTTAGTAATTTGATAACCTCTCCTATGCAAAGATAGCCTTTTGAGAAACTTTTATGCATTTCAAGGAACATCAATAAAAAAAATGTAAATTTTGAGATTGATACGTGCGAAGCATAGAGGCATATATACACAAAATTATGAATTTTTTTTTTTGGGGTCGTGATTCGTGCGACCACCACCTAATCCCTTTTTGTGAATCGTGTCTACGTGAGAGCCACTTAGAAGAAACAGCGACTTTCTGTGTTTTAAAACCTGTAACTTTTCACGATCATGTATGGGATTTTTTAACTTTGTATTCTGAATATGATTAGATGAATATTCTTCTACATATATACACGTAATACATGCAGAGGGAAGAGAAGATGCGCACCTTCAGAAAGGAGGCAATAGAGTGGAGATTCTGCTTGTATTCATGGAGAGGCACGTGTTGAAAGCCAGAGCATCTATCGAGAATGCAAGCGTCGTTTGCTCCAAAGAACACCGTCACCGCTAGCGGAGCACCGCCGTTCTCCGCCGGCAAAACCCTTTCCACCACCTTCAGAGCCCACCTAGTATTGTACCCACTATACCCTCTCAGCACCACATCCATCTGAAAAATTCAAATCATCCACAAACAATAAAAAAAATCACCAAAACTAGAAACACATGGGTCTCCAAATTCTTCAAAAATGAAGTGGAACGAGAAAAGGCAAGATAGTTAATAGTACCGTGCGAGAGAAATGGTGGGCAAGAGAGGAACCCCAACCACCATCACAAAAGGATCCTTCAGTGATCGAGTCACCGAACAGATAAATTTGTGGTCTCATTTCTCAGAAACGAGTGTTTTGAGTTTGGGCTTCAAAACCTGAAGTTTTCTACTTCAATGGATCGAAAATCTAGTACTTGTCTTGTGTATCCCTATCACACATGCAATCTTGAAAACTGCGACAAACAAAGAGTCAGTCACACATGTTAATATATGTATTATACTTGCTCTCTATTTTTAGTAAAACAAAAAAGCTGAGAAAGAAACCCAAAAAGGCTAGAGAGAGAGAACATGTGATTTAGGACCAGAATAGGGTCTATAGCTTGTGAGAATTACGGGAGTGCCACTGCTACACAGGAGTAAATGGAGGTAGGTGACATGACATGACCCGTCGATGTTTCCCTTCTCTGTGGCTCTCTCTTATCGCTCTCCGCCGCAGAGAGAGAAGCAGGTGACATCGATTGAGTCGCCGCCCTTTTATCTCTCTCGGACGGACTCTCTTTAATAAGAAGAAGAAGAAGAGAGTATTCATTATTAATTGGTGGGCCTATCATGCTTCAATATTGCGGGGTTGGTAGTATGCAGCCAGCCAACCAGGGTCATTTCGTCAATTACATTATTATTTCTTCGAGTAACTACCATCCAGCTAATGTTATGTTTTTTTAATATACTTCCAACATTAATAATAATTTTGTTTAGACATGATAAATAGATTAATCGTAGTCTAAATCTCTAGTCACCTACTAGGAATTGAATCCTTATTACTGAAATGGAGCGGATGTATACTAATTACTTGAGAGAATAATAAATCCGTGCTGGTGTTTTTAGTGATTTTTATGGACTATAATCCAATGGTGCTAAGTC
>QUWJ01001269.1:0-13992 GCA_003430845.1 Xanthoceras sorbifolium
CAATGTTTTTTAGTGAAATTGGTTGTTAATGTGTTTTGTGAGTATTTTGTAAATTATCATCCCTTAATAAGGAATTAAGCTTAATATAAGAGTTTTGGAGCTAAAATGATCAAAATTGGAGAATTGGAAGATTTGTGGTGTTGAGCTGTCATGTTTCAAGGGCTACCAAATATTCCACAAGATGAACTAGGTTACGAGAAATATATTTCTGAAAATCTCTAGATGTCTACTTTCCAACAAATTTTACGGTTTGTGATTTGGAGTTTTCTAAAGGAAGTTATGCTTGCTTTCATATCAGTGTGCAAGCCAGCGCGATTTTGGGTAGTGAGTACTGCGACCTTGATCACGTAACCAAGGGTCATGACAGGGCATCTATTGCTCTAATTTCAGCCGAGTATAAAAGGAAAAGTGGAGAAAAAGAAGGGGGGTTTAGCCACTTGGCATGAAAACTTGTCCAGAGGCTAGAGAAACCACAACAAACACTCTCACTTTATATTTTCTTGGTTCTTCTTATCGAAGACACAAGATTCACACAAAGTCATTATCTTCATCAATCATTTCGTTGAAGAAGACGAAGTATCAAGGAAGAAGGATTTTTAGCCAGACCAAAGTGGGATTTCTTCACTATTTGTGCTTTTAGAATGGATTTTATCTATTCTTTGTTTTGATTATTATTATGTTGAACTAATTTATAGTTAGGAAGTCAATGGACCAAGATAGAGTTTTTAGGGTTTGTAATTGACCATAACCTATATTTCAGGAGCTTTATTTATTAGATATACTATGCTATTGATTGTAGTTCTTGCTGTTTGCACTACGAGAGTTTATTGCATGAATGTTGAATTACAATTGATAAGAATATTATAGCTTATTTGAGAGATTATTAAGTTATAATTGACTTTAATTGAATTCTAATAAATATTGAGTAGATTGATTAAGGCATGAGAATGCTTAATTAACCTAAAAAATTAGACTTAATAATGTGTTTATAATTAATTTCACTATAGGACCAATAGGTGGAATTAATTAGAATTACAACATCAATGCATGACCAATATAATTTGATGTGTCATTATTAGGGTTAATTCACTTTTTTGAAATATTGTGCTTAAATAGTCAATTGCAATATCCAGACTTGTGATTGAGACTATTCGACCACCTAACGTTTTCTTACATTTGGCCACGTTTGTTTGTTAATTGCTTTAGTTACACTTTTATTCTCGTAATTTAAAACCATCAAAATCTTGATTTCAATATTGTTTAGTTAACATCTTTAACATTATTATTAGTTAACCTACCGCTTCCTTGTGGATTTGACCCCGTTCTTACGGGACTTTATTGCTTCGGCACATCCTGCATTTAAGATTTTATCTCACGCGTTGTGAGCGTGTCAATATGCAAATACATAGTAAAGACAAAGCACACACAAGAAAGTAAGAAGAACAATCAAGATAACAATTTTACGTGATTCATAAAACTTTCCTCCTTCCACGATGCGTACTTGCATTCACTTCACTAATGAAATGACTGATTACAAAGACACTGGAAAAACTCTTACACTATTTTTCTCTCTATGTATATCATTTGCTAATATCTTTCTTCTCTTATTTTTGCCTACTCAAACCCTAACACTACATGGGTATTAATGGGAAAAAACTAAGACTAAAACGGCTTAGGAAAGCATTCCTAATATGGTCAGAATTCAGATTCAAAACAGGAGTCTGATTGAAACAGGAAAATTACTGGCTACGCATGCGCGCGACCTGTTGGTTGCATGACCAAGGTCGCACGACTTATTGCCTAATTTGGCCTGCGTCTTCTCGCGACCTCACGCATGACTGATGGTCACGCGACCTCTGGTCGCAGTGTTCTCTATTCTTTTCCTTATCTGCTAGCGCTGGTCACGCCCCAGGTCGCTCGACTCTCTACCGCTTTCTGCTACTGGCTGTCGTGATGCTTTTGCCATGAAACTCTATTGAAATTACAAACCGAATCCACTCTTGATTCAAGCTTCACAAGTCCCAATAATCTCCCACTTGAATATTGAAGTATGAGGAAACATCCTCCTCTGATGATCGACGAAAACAACACACTCAAATAACTTGTCTTCAATCTCGAAGACCCTACTGAAACTGCCTCTTAGCTCCAGCCTCTCTACTGCAACTGGCTAGGTTAATGAGCGCTCACGAGTAACAACCGCGAGCCTCCTGCTCGTGGTTCTGATCATGATTTTCCTTCACTGCAAGCTCCCACTAGATCATAATACTCCTCTGACTTGCCTCATCATAGAATCCAGGTTCTTTACCTGATCTTGCGGCTCTCCGCTCATGCTAATCTCTAGCAGCTGATCCGTTACCTCTAGCACTACTTGCGCCGATCTCTGGTTGCTGATTCACGGCCTATAGTCCTACCTGATCTCGCAGTTCCCTGCTTTTTAGATACCATAGATTTGGTCTTCTGACCTATACTGTCAACCCCACTAGTTGAACCTTCTTTCAGAGTTATGCCAAATTGCTAAAAACTCATTGCTTTCTATTTCCCCAAATTGCTATTTGATGCAAATCGTTGTTACCTGACTTCGAACCTGCCTGTTTCCTATCTAAAAGCACAATCTCTGGCCCTTTAACACTCTTGTGCTTAAGCCTTTGGTGCTGCTGATTCGAATCTTCTATTCCTGATGAATCTCGCACCACTAATTTTGTCTCACTCTACGAAACTAATAAGGACATTACCATAATCTTTTAAAAACATGTTGACTTCTAAAAGATCATCATCATTTTTCTTATCACTCATGCATTAGCTTTAATAATGTCCCTTCCTATCATAATTTCAACACTTTATGTCTCTCTCTTACCTTAATTGAAATTATCGGTATCCTGGCAGTTCCTGACCTTTCAAACCCTTGTTTGGATCTGCCACTCTGGCTGCCCCCAAACTTTATTTCTGCCTCTGTTTTCCATGTTTAAGGTTGATGATTTACTGCCACCCCCCACCCTCATGACTCCTGATTTCCTAAGTCACAATCATGTCTAAACTTCCTAGAATTTCAATTTTACATTTCCAAATGACCCACTGATTTATTGGACGGTTCCTTTCCAACTCTTTGGCATCTGCCCCAAAAGAAGTAAAGCTTGAATTTCATCATCAAATTCCAAGTCAAGAGAATTTAACTTATTGGTGATCTTATTGAAGGCATTCAAGTGTTTCTTGAAGTTACTGCTCTCTGCCATCTTCAAAGCAAATAACTTTTAATAAGGTGTACATTATTTGCTATAGATGGCTATTCGTATATATTTGATAGGACTTTGATGAGGCTGCTATTGACTCTTGATTATTAATGTTGAAGGCCACTGATTTCGACAAATTCAGTCGAACTGCTCCCAGTGCCTTGCAATCCAACACTATTCATTCTTCTTCTTTCATGGCTTATTGCTTTACACCTTTTAGCGGCAAGTACAGGTCCTTCTGGTACAGATAGTCCTCCATCTGTATTTTTCAGAAATTGAAATTCTCACTATTGAATTTCTCAATTCTGCACTGTTCTCTTTCTGATCCTATGACTCCTGCTGAAATCAAAAACTCTTATTTTCTCTTGTATTTGCAAACCCCTAAACTTGGCCTAAGCTCTGATATCAATTGTTAGGAATTATACTGAATTCCTCTTGCAGCGGAAGTAATAAAACTTTATATTCAAACACGTACCAAAGACAAAGTACACACAAGAAAGTAAGAAGAATAATCAATACATCAATTTTACGTGGTTTGGAAAAATTTTCTACATCTACGGAGCGTATCTGCACTCAATTCACTATGAAAGAACTGATTACAAAGACATTGAAAAAACTCTTACGCTGTTTTCTTTCTGTGTATAACCTTTTCTATTCTCTTTTTTGTCTTATTTTTGCTCTACTCAGACCCTAACATTACATGAGCATTTATAGAAAAAAAAAAACTAAGACTAAAACGACTTAGGAAAACATTCCTATTCTGGTTAGAATTCAGACTCAAAACAGAAGTTTGATTGAAATAGAAAAACTGCTGGTTACACGTGCGCGTGACCTGGCGCATGATCTGTTAGTGCCTAATCTGGCTTATGTCTTGGCGCGACCTCTGGTCGCAGCGTTCTCTGCCCTTTCCCTTGTCTGTTGGCGCGACTATCCTTGTGATCTCTAGGATGCGCCCTAGGTTGCGTGGCTCTCTGTCGCTTTTTGTCATTGGTTGCTGCGACGCTTCTTCCATGAAGCTCTGTCGAAATTGCAAACCAAATCTAGTCTTAATTCATACTTCACAAATCCCAACATACTTATATTTGATTTGTTTCACCACAACATTTGTTTAGAACTTAATTAAGATTATAATTATAGTATGAGAAGACATGAATAGTTAGATGTTAAAGTCCACATTGAAGTAAAAAAGTTTAAGAATATGTTTGGTATAACTTTTTAACTAGTCAAACGAGAATTTTTAAGATCAAAAGGTTTTTTGAATTTTTCTTAGCTATTTTGCTTCACCTTAAGAAGAGTTTTTGTAATATTAAAAAATCTCTTTTATGTTTATAGTTACTTTTGTAATTTTTTAAAAGAAATAAATTGTCTCGTCCTATTACAAAAACATAACTTTTACGGTATATCTTATCTGACTGGATAAATATCTTTAGTATTTTTTATTTAACAATTACTATTTGTAATAATTCTATTTCCAAAAATCTACACGTTAAAGTTTTATTTAAAAGCAATACTAAACACATCATTATAGGATTTTTGTCAGATTGACTTTTGGTGGTCTTGGGTTAGGTTAATTAGGTACAGCTGCATAGAATTGAAACGACAATGATAATTTGGGCGGTGATTAAGGGATGATGTGCATTTGATAATCATTTGACTTTAATTTGCTTCGTTTTGGTTTCTTTAAGATTGAAATTTTCAAATACTAAAAACTATGTGTTAATAAAACAACTACTTTTTCGCATTCTGTTAAAGTCAATTCCATTTTTTTTTTTGAAAGGGTGAGTAATTCTATTTCATTCAATTTATTTTGTTTAAAAATTTTAAAATAATGCAGTAAGTGATTTATAACTCTCACATTATTGACTATATTATTTAATAATTTACTTATAAATTATTTTATATTATTTAAAACAAATTTTTAACATAAAAATTTGGGTAATATAGTATTAACAAACTCATAAAAATTACAAAAATTGGAGAAAAATATAAAGAAAAAAGAAATATAACCATTAATTATAAATATGACAAGATTTATTCATATCAACACAAATATCAGATTAGGAAAGAATCTCAATCCAATTAAGAGACATTTTAAATTATTTTAGAATTAATTTAGTTGCAAAGTTTGCCAGATTTCAAACCAAAAAATAATTATTACATGACAAGAATGTCACTCTTGATTAAGAAAGTTTTGTCGGCACTCACTCATCAAACATCTCAAAATTGATTGATGAACTGAAACAGAAACACAAATTCATATTCATATTTGAGAAAACATTTAACCATGGCAACTCCTACTACTCATTTCTTGGGGTTGAATTTGAAGCTCTTCACCGCTGCCATCATCGGAATCTTGATTCTTGGTGGCTCTGGCCAGATAACGGCGGCGAGGCAACCCGATGAGAATGAGTGTAGAAATGGGGAGGGGCTAGGGGTTTTGTTTGGATGCCTAAAGTTTATAGAGAAAGAAGGACCAAAAGTGGAACCATCAAGTGATTGTTGCAAAGGAGTGAAGGAGATTGGGATGACATGCACTTGCAGTATTATTACAAAGGAAATTGAAGACATAATCAGTATGGAGAAACTGCTTTTTGTGGCTCATTCATGTGGCAACTCACTTCAACCTGGAACCACTTGTGGAAGTAAGATTTCTATACATTATTCATCTTACTTTTGCAATTTATTTACATTTTTTTTTATTTTTAAGCGCGAGTTTTGATACATTGGAGGCATATACATCTATCTAAATTAGAGAACTAATTGAAAATAGACTCCTAGCTCGAGTTGAATACGGTTTTTTAACTTGATGTTAAGGAAAATAATTAATTACATACATGTTTGGTTAAAGAAGTAAAAGTCATAGTAAAGTTGAATCCATGACTGAGTTGTTATGAAGGAACGTTTCTTATTAATCAAATCAAAGATAACAGCTGAATAGCCTGATGTTGGTTTAAACAAAAAAATAAAGTCTATTTCCACAAGGATTCAAAAATCCTAAATTGACTAAAACTTAAAACAAATTTGCTAAACGAATTAAGTTAAAACAAGAAATTGCCTAAAACTAAAATTCCTAACCAAAAACTGCCTAAAACATAAAACTGTAGAAAACAAAGTTGAAAACCCCCAGTAAAATCTGTAAGGCTCACCGATACGGTTCCATTGATATATTATGGACCCAAAATAAAGATCGTTTGCCCCTCCAACGAACCCCCACAAGCTTAGTGTGCACATGTGTCCTAAATCAGTCCCCTCCACTTGGAAAGGAACTTGTCCCCGAGTTTTAAGGGTAAAGGGAAAAGTCTTCATGATACTCTGACAAGTCAACCACATTGAAAATATTCGAAATGTTCTAATTGTCAGGCATCTAAAAAACATAGTCATTGTCATTAATCTTCTTGGAAACTCGAAATTGACCATATTTTAGCTTCTGTAACTTGGCGCAAATCCTTGGAAATTGATTCTTGCGCAGGCACGCCATCACCAAGTCACCTCCCTTGAACTCTTTCTTGTGACAATGTTGACCAGCAGCCTCCTTATACAAGCCAAAACGTTGAGATCTTGACCTTCTGAAGGCAAATTCACATATAAACAGCATTAGTAACCAATCAATGGGCAAATCCCAATTCGCGATTGTTTATATGCAGCAGCCTCAACATGTACCAGATCTGGTTAATTTACCCTCATTACCAAAATTCAGTAAAGCTAGAGAGAACTTGGCAAAAAAGGTGCAACACGTGTTACCCAAAGTATGATCCACAACCTCTATTTGGCTATCTGTCTAGGGGTCACAGGTGCTAAAAACTGCAATTAATGTCAAATTTCTTCCAAAAATTCCTCTAGAAGTGACTAAGGAACTTGACATCACGATCATATGCAATAGTCTTAGAAACACCATGCAACGCACGACCTTCCAAAGGGAAAGATCGGCCAAATACCTTGTTGTGTTCTTGGCAGACCAAGCACAAAGTTCATGGACTAGTCCACCTAAATAGTTCCCAGACCTGGCAGCGGAGTATACAACCCTGAATTTTGAGCTTGTCCTTTAGACTCCTAGTAGGTTTTACAAATCTATACGATTTTTTCGACATCCCTTTTCAACTACGGCCAGTAATATATATATATATATATATATATATATATATATTTATCAGCCACCAGAACAATTGTTTTATTATGACCTAGATGACCTCCTAATGGGCCACTATGCAACTCCTTAATAATTTTCTTGCTTACAGATCCCTACGGAATACACAATTTATTAGATTTAAATATGTACCCGTCATGAAGTGGAAAATCTCCAACATCTTGATGGTTCTTGAAAATATATATCTTCGGCATAGCACTCCTTCAAAATTCGAATCCAGTGAGCTCTGCTACTACAATCACTAACAATGTAGCTCGCATGCTTAATGCATCCACAACCTTGTTCATCTGCCTGGATTTATGTTTCAGGGAGAAGGTAAATTTATGCATATACGTGATCCACTGTGCATGCATGTTGTTCATGTGATTTTGATTGTAAATGCATTTCAAGGCCTGATGGTTGCTAAACAACGTGAATTCCTTCCATTGAGGTAATGTTGTCAATGCATCAATGAACGGAAAATTGCATAGAATTCCTTATCAGAGGTTGTCCATCTCTGTCGCACATAACTAAATTTTTTTACTGAAAAATCCATTGGTCGCCCCTCTCGTGATAGAGCAACTCTTATTCCTTTGCCCGAAGTTTCACACTCGACTTCAAACAACTTCTCAAAATTTGGTAATGCTAAAACTAGAGTAGCACTCAGCTTCTTCTTTAATAATGCGAACTAGCCTCTTGTTCGTCTCCCCATTGAAAATTGCCTTTCTTCGTACATTCAGTTATAAGAGCTATTATGCTGCTAAAATTTGAATAAATTGCTAGTAGAAGGTAGCCGTCTATGAAAGCATCGCACCTCTGTTACAGTTGAAGTTGTTGGCTAATCTTGAATTGCTTTTACTTTGGTCCCATCTACTAGAACTCCATCTGCATCTACAACCGAATAAAGAAAAACCAATTGCTTTGCAAAAAACTGCAATATTTTTGTTGTTGTTAATATACAACTTGTTTTTCTACAGCACCAACAACACTTGTCTCAAGTACTCCAAATGGGTTTCTTCACTAGGGCTGTAAATTTAAATGTCATCGAAATAAAAGACAACAAATTTGCAGGAAAATGGCCACAATACATGTTTCATCAGCAACATAAAGATACTCGAGTATTGGAAAAGTCGAATGGCATCACTGACCACTCATACAAACCCCTCACGCATTTAAACACGATCTTCCATTCATCCCTAGGTGTAATTGGAATCTGATGGTATCCGCTCCTCAAATCAAATTGGAAAAAGATTTTCCCTCCTAAAAAATGATCCAGCATGTCTCGCAATATCGGTATTGGATGACGATGCCTGATAGTAATCTTGTTGATCACCCTACTGTCAATGCATATCCACTAGCTTCCATTCTTCATAGGCACAAATAAAGTAGGCATGCGCAAGAGCTTTTGCTCTCCTGTATATACCCTTTCTACAGTAAGTCATTGACCTGATCATGAAGGATTTTTGCTTCCGGGGATTTATCCTGTAATGTGTCAGATTTGGCGAACTCGCTCCAAGCAGTAAATCAATATGATGTTGGATGTCTTGAATGGTGGCAGTCCACCTGACATCTCATCAAGAGTCATGTATAAGAATTCGGCCATTAAGGTCTGTACATGTTTTGGAATTTCATTGGTCTTAATGCATTCTTCTTGAACTAGCATTGTACATGCTTTATAATCTTCTGTGCCATGTTGTGAGCAACTGCTATGAAATTCTTGGCTTTTTTTCGTATCTTCAGTAACCTTGAGGGTTGGCGGTTTCAGTGTAATCTTTCTTCCTTTCCACCAAAATTCGTAGAAATTGCTTTTGGCCTTGAATCCAACATCTACATCATGCTGCCATGGCCTACCTAATAGGATCTGACATGCATCGACGTCTACCATATCACAAACAATGTCATCTTTATAATTCTTTCGAATAGAAAAAGAAACTCGACTTATCTCATTAACCATATTAGTTGCACCATCCACCTTTCAAATCCAACATAGATCATAGGGCCGAGGATGCTTCTACCTTAGCAGCTTCAATTTCTTCACCAAAAATTTTCACTACTGCTTGTATCAATCACTACTTTAGCCATCCCTTCATTAAAAATTGTATTCGTTCTGAATACTAATGGTGTGTTAAAATTTAGGTCCTTTCTGGGGATTAGAAAACCCTTACAATTATGCATGGTAATTTATTTCCATCAACATCAAAGTTCTGATTGCGATTTGCATTTTTTCATTGTTGGCAACAAGGTCGCGAATTCAATTGAATAAAACTTGCCAATATACTTGTCTATAGGTCGGTTTTTCCTTATAGTTTTGTATCTGCACATAAATCTGCTGTTCATAATCAGGAGAAAGGAATTTGGATATTAAATTGCTATTCATCTTCTCCTAGGTTGTAATTGGTGGTTTCCCAGAGCGTATCCTTCATTCTTCAGATACTTCTAGTAAGACATCACAATCCCTTAAGCTTGTTTGTCACAATCTTCAGTTTCTCTCCTTAGAATAGTCCATCATAGCAAAACCAGATTCCAAGTCATCCACCTAGAAATGAATTTCTACACATTCTGGGTTCCTTGAAAACTGAGACGTCAACAGTGATTTTGGTAGTCTTTGTCTTCTTCTGTCCTTTTTGGACCTCTGTCCTCTATCTATGAGACTATGACAATGGCCTATTTTGGACTAGTAGGTTTTGGATCGGTAGATTTTTCAATTGAAGTTCTGATTCAGGATACTGCACCACTAGCATCGGCCCACTAGTCATCTCCTCTGCCCCTCAGCGCCTCTGATCAGCCACTATGTTACCATTAGGTAATAAAGCCTCCAATCATCGGAGAATGTCTACTATATGCGTTCGCACTTCCATTCCCAGCTCATCCACTTCGTTCAACTGAGGACGAATCTCAACTATGGCGGCATTAACAACGACGGTTGCTATTGCCCTCATTCTCTACTTATCGTCCAGAGAATGGTTACCGCCAATATTGACGCGCGTGATAAGAAGACTTGCAATAAACCTTGTGCTCTGATATCACTTGACGGAGCGAAAGCGGTATTAAAGTCGAATCCACAACTAAATTGTTCTGATGGAACTTTTTTTATTAATAAAATCAAAGTTAACAACTAAATAGCCGAATGTTGGCTTGAATAAGAAAATAAGTTCATTTTCGTAAGGATTCGAAAAATCCTAAATTTACTAAAAATCTAAAACAGATTTCCTAATCAAATTAAATTAAAACAGGTAACTGCCTAAAATCGAAATTCCTAATAAAAAAGAAAATGGTAAATAATGGCACTAATGAGAGAGTAATTTTAAAAAATAGCAACGGTTTATTGGTTTGATTAGAAATAACACTTATTTTGGTTTAAATCTCATTATGTACTTAATGAAAGCTTTTTCTTTCTCTTGTCTTGTCTTGTCTCTTCTTTTTTCTTTTTCTTTATCTTGTCTCTTTCTTTGCACGATTAGATCTAATTTTTTTCCTTATTTTTTCATTTGAAAAATTGAAAAAATCTGTTCGTGTATTAATCGAAAAGAATCATACTTTTTTTGCTGATTTTTCTCTCTCTCACGAACTATTTTTGCTCTTTCAGATCTATTTTTAGTTTTGTCACGAACTATTATTTTTTTCCTTCTCACGAACTATTTTTTAAGTTTGTTACGAACTAATATTTTTCTCTCTCATGAATTATTTTTTGGATCTGTCACGAACTAATATTTTTCTCTCTTATGAATTAATTTTTAGGTCTGTTACAAACTAATATTTTTCTCCTTCTCGCTGTTTTTCTCTCTTATGAACTATTTATGCTTTCTCACAAACTTTAGCTCATGCGCTTTTTCATTGTCTGGCAGGAGCAATTTTATCCAAAACTCTAAATGGATGTTATTGCTAATCAAACTAAATAAATCAGTGTTATTTTTCAAAATTGATTTTTCATTATTTTCATTAAAAAATTAACTCAATACAAAATTGCTTAAAAACATATAATTGTAAAAACGGAGGTGAAAACGACCATTTTGGAAAAATTGAGCCTTGATACGAGGTTAAATCCCCCGTAAATCTATAAGGCTCGCTGATACGGTTCTAAGATCGTTTGCCCTCCAACGAAGCTCCACAAAATTGGTGTGCATATGTGTCTACATAATTGGTTTATAATTGTAACACAGTCATAAATTTTAATAATATGTAATATTAAAATTTTTAAAATGAAAATTATATTAGATTGTATCCATAAATGCGTTTCAACAAAAATCCTAAAAGTTTGTCAAAATATAAATATTTATGGAATTTATTTTTCCTACTTCTATAAGATTTTGTTTATGTCATATTTCAAATTAGATGTAAATTTCCAAAAAAAAAATTATAATAAATCAATTTTCCAAAACTTACTTTTCAAAACTGTCCTAAAAAGTTTGCAATAGTTTTATATATATATATATATATATATATATATATATTTGATACATACTTACAATGATGCGACTTGAATCTGAGTTATTGCTAAGTTGAATGAGTACCTTTACCACCGCACCACATTGGGTGATGGTCCGTATTATTCTTATTTGTTAACAGTATTTTCTATAATAAAATAACATGTATCTTATTTTATTTTATAATAAAATAGACACATGTTACGATCATAAAGTCTAGCAATATTGGTATGATTGTATTTAACCCTTTTTTTCAAATAAATATTTGTTATTCTTCATAAAGCATACAATTCAACATTTTTTTGAAATATTTGTCAATAATATTATTATATTTTAATTAATTGAATCAATAATAAAATTAATTGAATATTAACTTAATAACGTCTTATTAAATACATATACTCACATTTTGAACTTATTTATTATATATTATATGTAGAATTAAATTATCATAGAAGAAGTTGAGATATCTAACATTATTATAATTAAATACGTGTTTCAGGTTACATGGTTCCACCAGCATGAATTATTGGAGCGGCCAAAACAAATTACTTGTTACTAGAAATAAATTGTATTGTTACTTGTTAGTCATCATTACTTAACATTAATTAGATTGCAATTCAATAGTTTAATCAACTTGTTTGAATGGAAAAAAAAAAAAAAAAAAAAACCTGTCATTTAGGTTTCAGGTTTCAGGGTTCGGTCTCTATTCTGTCTTTGAAAAATTTAAACATTTCCAGATAAAAAAAATAATTGATCCCTGAAAGTGGATGTGCTACTATATTAACTGATCAATAACTACACTAAAATTCCATTATCTAACCTACTTGTGAGTAAAAATGTTTGATACATAAAAAAAAAATTTGTAAAAAACTAAAGTCGAGGTAACTCAGTGGTAAGCCTTCACACTTACACATTAAATTAACATTAAAGTTGTGAGTTCAATATCAAGGTCGTGGATTCAAGTTGTATCATTTTCCCAATATCAAATTTGTACATTTTAAAAAAAGAAAAAGAAAAAGAAAAAGATGAAGAAGCATTAATTGCACAAACACCCATGAGTTTAAGTAAAAATTGTATGTATATTCAACTTTTTATTTAATTCCACAAATATCTCATTTGCTGGCATTCACTAACGGTTGAATAATGTTATTGTGTAAATAGTTAAAATTACCTTCATATATAATCTAAAGCTGATATGAAATTTAGAAAATAAAAATTTTATCTCAAATATTTTCGTAAATTCTGAAAAGTATCAATTTTTTCTTATTTGAAAAATAATAATAATAATAATAAAAAAGCAGACCTTCATTGGAGGTGTGCTCCTCCAAAGGAGAAATTTAAAAACATTTAATAAATATTTTTTTTTGGGACAAAATTTAAGAAGAATTATGAGCTTTTGAACAAAGTTAAATTCTTAGTTGTATTGGTTTTGGCTTGTTATTCTTCAGCAGGAGTTTTCACCGGCTTGAATTTGTTTTTTATTTATTTACACAAAATATAATAATTTATATTTGTTTTAAATTTATTTTAAGTTAACCGTTCAACAAAATTGACTATAAAAAAAATAAAAAAATATCTAACATAAGAATGAAAAGTACCAAAATATCCTTAAGTCAAATACTCAAAATAAAATATTAATAAAATTAAAAATAAAAATTAAAAAATCTTAAAAATTTAGATTAGATCTCCACCATTCATCAATAGATACCCAATGATACGATGAAGATTACTTTATCAGTTGCTTACATAACTATTAGCCATCTCTGTCAATAACTAAAATATACAACGGTTATCAATACAATACAATATTCTTGTCTAGTTCATGTGGTGGGTATGTCCTTTTTTTTAGTGTTAATTAGCATGTGGCAATTTTCTCTGTTGGGTTTCTTTGGGACTTTAGGGTAGCAGATCTCCGGATCTCGAGGTCCCTCTGGTCTGAGAGAGCAGATCTCCTGATCCCCAGGCTCTCAGTTTTACACCTCTTCTAGTAAATAATTCTCCTTTGAATATGTGGCCAAATTTTGGCATTAACATTTTCAAATGATCATTCAAATCCAATTTTGTTTTGTTGAATTACAAAACAAATTAACACCTCTTAAGTCATACTATTAATAAAAAGAGTGTTCAATTAGATGTTCTAAGAAAAATAATTTCTGAATGCAATTCTTAAGAATTGATTAAAATTTTGAAAACCATATAAAATTAACTTCCGTCT
>QUWJ01000862.1:0-10388 GCA_003430845.1 Xanthoceras sorbifolium
TTTCCAATAAAATAAAAAACCAAGTTTAGCAATAATAATACACTCGTATATTATACTAGTACAAAAAACCAATAGAGTTTCGGTGAATCTAATCAGTTGTCACATAAATCAAATTTGCCCTTTTAAAACCATAAAAAATTTATTGAAATTTTTTTAGCCCAATGGGGGCTTGAGACCCCACTAGGCCTTATGTAGCTCCGCCCTTGCACTCAGTCCACTATCAAATAATGTTAACACGACATATACGCGAAAAACCACAATGTTATCTACTCTCTATTCGTATGTTTTTCTCTATCTCTCGTGTATCAAATCGTAACATTTCAAGGTTTAATATACTTAAAACTAGGGCAGAAAACTTACCTAAATTGATCTGCCGCAAAGTGTGATGGTGCCACAACCTGAGCTCACGGCTCCTTGGTCAACGAGCATTGGTGCGAAATTGCTTGTGATTCTTAGTCGACGAGCACTGATGCCGACTTGTACTCACAATTTCTCATTTCATGTGTACGAAGTAGAATAATAATTTATATTTCACATCTTTGCAACTTCCATAACTTCTTTGGCTTAGTTATCATTACACAAAATGGAAACAAGTCTTTGACAAAAAAAAAAAAGGAATTTCATTTAGATACATCTAATGATCAAAAATTGAAGTCTGGGATGTTATTTAACAAGGAGATGATAATGGAAAATTCCTACCAATATATGATGTGAGGGGATCAAAGGAAAAGAGCGTGGCACATTGGAAATATTGGAACCAATTATCTAGTGATGTGTCTTTAAGTGATTTTTGCAAGTAAAACAAAATGTACGGATGACATGTGTTGTGGTGTCTTTTTGTAGCACCTTTGCTGCCATTTTTTGTCACTCAATAAAACTTTTTTTTTTTTTTTGGTACCAAATTAGTCCACTGTACTCCTCCAACATGCATGACCATGACCATCAGTATCATCATCCTCTCCTCCCCCTCTAACAAGCCCATCCATCCACCACCAACCACCACCTGTAAGTAAAATAATAAATAGACCAAATAATACTGATAAAAAAAATATTATATTTACAGTGACTTTTTTACAACAGATGGCAATTCAAAGCAAATATTAAAAATTTTAAATATTTTATCGCAGATTTTAAACTTTTTACCGTTAATACTCCGCAGTAAAAAACTTATTACAATAGTTATCATCTACGGCAAAATTTTTTACCACAACAGTATTTACAGCACCTTTTATCATACATTACAACATATTTCGCGGTAAAAGTCACTTTTTTTGTAGTGATTTACACTAAACTCTCATGATATTAAGTTTTACCGTTAAAAAATAGAGTTAACTATTAAAAGAAAAAAAAAATTAAAGAAGAAGCGAGACATTTATAGTGGATTGGTTGACCGTAAAAAAAAAAAAAAAGTAGAAAAAGAAATGAGAGATCCATGGTGGATCATGAACCGAGTGAGACTTAAACGTACTTTTTAACGGTCAAACTTAACAATAAGGAAGTTCAGTGTAAATTTTTATAAATTTTAATTTCGAGTGTAATTCAATAAATTTTATGTAGATTTAGTGTTATTTATCTAATAAATAGCCATAGTAATAGAAGAAGAAAAGATTCTTCAGTTTTGGTTCAAAACATTTGCCTAAACACAAACATAATTTCAAATCTTACCCCAATTTGGCTTTTTACCTCTCCCGTGAACTATTTCTCATTTCTTCCAATAATATTTCCTAATTCAAACCCCATATTATCTTATCTTCTTTAGGGTTTTGCTATAATCAAGTTCGAGTTATATTATTACCGATATCCACGTTAGTTCACGGAGTTGACGTTAATAAATTTTTGTCATGGAACAAAAAATGAGATTTCATGATAACAACCCAAATGATTTATGTAAGAGAGAAATGGTAACAAAATTTATGCAGAGATGGTTGATAAAGCTTGAATCAAGTTAAAAATAACACATATATACTTGCAAGTTCCATTACATGATCAATACAAAATTGGTGAAGTGAAGAGGCTAGCTAGCTAAGAACTTTGAGTGAATTAAGCCTCTTTACATCCACCTGAGGTCAGTAACGGAAATGCCTCTGAGCGAATTCCGACACGAAAATGGAAATTCCGTCGATACAAATATTAACCGTAGCATAATATTACATGGATTGGGATTGAATTCAGAAGCCTAAAAATATGTATATATAGGTGATCTTATTTTCGGATTGCGAAATTTTGTCTAGGAAAGAGGAGCTCTTTGTGGAGCACCTTTTCTCCTATTGCTGAGGGAGAGAACAATTCCCGGAAGGAACCCTTTTTTCTTCTTATTAACCACCATGGCAGGCTCGTGTGAAATTCCCGAACTGCCCATGTTGTCGTTGGAGCATGATGAGTTCTTGTTGTACTGCAAATGATGATCCTCTAGGATGGAGTTGGGGGTAATCTGACCATCGTCGTCTATACTTTCTGAACACCCCTCAAATTGCGAAAAGCAAAGTCGGATTCCTGGATCTTGTAGAGAATGCTCGATAGGTCTTGCCCTTGATATACCATATGATCCACCTGAAGCACACATACATTTGCTAGCTATTTAGTGTTTACGTCACAAACTCATATCCTCTATTGATCTGAGAACTCTAAAGGATACCTCAACATATATGACCATTACAACCAATATGCTGTTAAAATATAAAATGGACAGAGAATTACCCAAAGAGAAAAATTATAACTATATCATGCTTTTTATTCAAAGAAAACATAATGATCAATCAGTCAATCAATAAAGTATATAATATATAGATGGAAATCTAATCTAATGGACCTTGCATGAGAGAGAACAGAAGTGAAATGAATCTTGAAGAATCCTGTCACATGTGAAGCAAACGTTTGCAGAGCCCTTACAGGACCTTGACTGTGGCCTCTGATTCAAGAATATCACTTTGGCATGGTTGATAGTATATGGCTGCCAACAAGGAAATAACAACGCATCTCAATTATTCTTCTCATCACCACAACATAATACACTACAATCACAATTCTCACTTTCTTTCAACACAATCGTCATCACAAAAGCTTGTTAGCAATCAGAATTACAACAACTAACATTATATACCTGAATGTAGGAACAGTCAATGAGCTTTTCGAGATCTCCTAATCGAACCACATCGTGGTAAACGTACCGTCTCACCTGTTCAAATGAGATCAAAACATTAATAAAACTCAATTGTATCAAGCCTAATGTTGCTGAATTATGTAACATCTATGGAGTACAAGTGAATTGGAGTAACTTGGGTTAATTTTTTTTTTTTTTGGCTTTGAAATTTAGGTGAAAAGTTAGGCAACCAACTTCCCAAATCAATGATAGAAAAAAGTAAAGGAACTGAGTTAAGAATAATAAATAATGAATTGAATACTGTTAGTATTATTATTTTTTAAATAAAATAAAAAAAGGGTCAAACTTTCATTTTCATTGAAAGCAACAGATGAGAGAAGGCTTTTGCAGGTGGAAAAATGGATAAAAAAGAAATCTTCTATATATAGGAAACAACCCTACTCCAAAAAGTGTGAATAAGGCAAGACATGATACACCTCTTGAGGAAAGGTGTATCATATCAAAATAAATTAAATTAGTTATTAAAATTTTTAAAAAAAAAAGAGAGAAGAAATTAAAGATTCTTGGAATTGAATGGTACAAGTGATTTTACAAAAAAAAAAAAAAAAAAACTGTTGAGGGTACTTGTGCAAATTCATTAAAAGAAAAAACTGTTTGCATGGAAAGAAATTAAATTCAGCAAAGACAGAAAAAAAAAGGACTGAATTTGACTGCCTTAAATGGATGCCAAAACTCATTTTGAAAAGATGAATTTAGCAGTTGTGAGAGAGAGGTGAAATTTCAAGAAGAACATGTCAGGTCTTGTTAGGAGAGTAGAGAGTGACTTACTAAATTCTCGCTAATTGAATAAAATTGGAAACAAATTGTGAAACCAAAAAAATTAAAATAAAATTGAGGGAATTGTAGTACAGATGCTAGCTGTCTAGAAAATTCATTGAACAAATCAACCAAAAACATGAGAAAACTTGGAAAACTGAGTTCTCTCTACAAGGATATTGAAGAAAGAGAAAAACACCCCAAACACAAAATTTCAAAGAATTTACAAGAACCCCTTACAGAATTGAGAGCGACTAGCAGAAAAAGAACCAGAATTTCACTCAAGCCCAACAAAGGATTTAGAGTATTAGAAGCATGAAAACTCCAAAAAAAAAGAAGAAAGAAACAAATTAAATATGTACGAGGTTCAAAAACTTCATGTATTCATTCTATGATGTTAACAAAATTCAAAGAACTTCCATAAACCCATCAAAGAATTGAGGATGACTAGCAAGAAAAGTCACTGAAAAAGGTTGTTCAAAATTCAAAGAAATTCACAACGACAACCCACAAAAGAATTGAGCTTGACTATCACAAAAACTAAACTTTTTCACTCAAAATCAATTCCAAGAAAAAAGTGCATATAA
The DNA here is from genome assembly GCA_003430845.1 of Xanthoceras sorbifolium. Taxonomy (NCBI): domain Eukaryota; kingdom Viridiplantae; phylum Streptophyta; class Magnoliopsida; order Sapindales; family Sapindaceae; genus Xanthoceras; species Xanthoceras sorbifolium. The sequence goes on from QUWJ01000862.1 coordinate 4,504, forward strand.
AGCGACAAACATGAAAACATGTATGTATGTGTTTTTTTTATTTTTTTACCTGGAGAAGAGGATGAGAGCAATGAGAAGGGAGGCAGTGAGGGCAAATACTAAGGCAACAACGCAAGCAAAAGACATTCTTCTCATTCTTCCTGCGGTTTCATGGACCCCACATCCTCCAAAGAATGTCTCCCCCATCAATCCTTCAAGCCATGCAGGTTTCACCATCATCACTTGCACTTCTTCTTCTTCTTCACTCATCATCATCAACCCTTCATCATCATCATCATGATTACCTCCTCCTCTCCCCATATCTCCTTTTTCTTCTTCAATTTCTTTGTTCTTTTTTATACCAAAAGACAGGTCTTTTACTCAGGTTAATTTCTTTATTTTGTTTTTTTATATAAAGGTCTCCATTGACCAACCCCAGGTGAATTTGAAGAAACCCTACTTGGATGGAAGCTATATATGTGTGTGTATGATATACAACGTTTCTATTATATATGTGCGTTTTGTGTTGTGTTGTGTGTATGTATGTGTATATATGCGGGTGGGTGTTTTTCTCTCTCTATTTATACTGGACTTTCCAGAATTCTTGTCGTTTCTAGAGAGAGATCAGCTTCAGAGAGAGAGAGAGAGTTTTTTTTTTTTTTTTTTAATTATGTGTCGTTTTGGAGAGAAAATGTAGAATACCCAGAAAAAGAGAAACTTTTAGAGAGAGAGAGAGAGAGAGAGTTTGTGTGTGTCGTGTTGGAGAAAAATAGGAGAAAACAAAAGGACACTACCAAAATACCTAGCATGAAATTTAATTTTTTTTTTTATTTGAGAATATGATTTTGTGTTGTTAAGAATATAATCAACTAATCAAGTAATATATTAAATAAATATATATATATATATATAATTATTTGAAACTGCTTTAATTAATATTTTTATTAAAAAATATTTATAGTGTGTTATTGTAAAAATACTAAAAAATATTTTAATAAAATATTTATGGTGTGTTATTGTAAAAATACTACCTAATTCAAGTAATAAGGACAAGGTGTTTTACAGATGGGAAAAAGAATGGGTCCTTCATTTTATAATACTAAATTGGATTGGGTTTGTGGAAATAATACCATATTAGTAAATTGAGTAGAAATAATACCAATAGGATAATAATATCCTCTATCTGATAAAAAAAATGTCAAAACAGATCATGGCCAAGTAAAATCGTGATCTAATAGATAGAAAAAATAAAATAAAAGAAATTTTTTTTTAAAAAAAAGGCCAGAATAGATCACGGCCTCACTGAGGCCGTGATCTATTAGAAAAGAAAAAAAAATATCAAAATAGATCACGATTCATTGGTCGTGATCTAAATAAATCACAACTAAAGGAAATAGATTACGGTAAAAAAAAATTCTTTAATGAGAAAGAATAAAAACAATTCTAAGAATTCAACCAATACAAATAAGTTTGAATGAGATATTAAATGAGTTTGAATGAGTCAAGATGAGGTAGGTCTAGTAATTTGACTCTCACAGAGTTTGAATGAGACAAAAATCACTTTACATGGGTAAATTGAGTTTCTACTAAAATGATGATATTTCTTAAACTTTTATTAACTCGGTGCTAGTCCCATAAAATCAGCTAATTTTTATATTATATTTGATCAATCTCTCAAAAAGAATTTGAGAGAACTCAATTATTTACGTCGAACCAAATTCAGTCCTCCATTGTAATTAAATTTATTTGGTTTAATCTCCCTTAAAAAACTATAAATCAAGATGGTTTTTTTAAATAAATAACATTATTATACTTTTGACTTTTATGATTTTCACACTGTAATTTGAGTTTTATAGCACTGAAATTAGTTTTGACACTAATTCTCCTCAAATTAAACTTTACAAAATTTAAAATATTTAGAAATTAAAAATATCATTGACATAGCTCGAAAATACTACCTAAAATATAAAAATTATGAAGATGGAGGCTGAAACATTTGCATTTGCTAATATGATAAAAAGAACGGATTTCATTGTCAAAAAACATCATTAATATATATCAAAAATACTATCTAAAATAGAAAAAGCATGTCGACGGATGCTGAAACGTTTAAATTTTCTAATATAATAAGTATAACTTAGTTTTTTTTCAGTGAGATAATTCCAATAATATATTTTGAGGCCAAATCAAACGTTGTTTGTTTCATTATTGGCTTTTTAAAAATGGTCTATACACGTCAAACAATATTTTTTTAGTAATGCATACAAATGATAAATGTTAGGTTATTCAAATATTTACTTAAATAACATAATAATATAATTTTTAGTTGTCATATAAATTGTAACATAATTAGTAAATGATTTCGTAGTTATAAATAATTACATTAATACATAATTTTGATAAAAAAAAATTGAACAATTTAATATTACTTAAATAATTTTTTTTATTATTATCAACAAAAAATCTATTACATATATGAGCGGAGTATGTCAACTTAAGTTTTTTACTTTGACATCCAACCATCATTTTTAAGTTGTTTCAAAAAATTTAAAGTTGTCATCCCTTCTCTCTTGTTCTAAGAATTGTTGAGTTATCATCCATTCTTAACCTTTGAATTAAGAGCAAATAGGTGGTTGGACGTTAAAGTTCAAAATTTTAAGTTTTTTTTTTTTTTTTTTTAACTTGGAGAATAGGGATTAGAACTCGTACCAAATTATATATGCAATCATGTAAAATTAAGTTAATAATTCATATAATTTAATAATATTACATACTAATTGAAGTGTTTTTTCATATATTGACTTAAATTGTTACATAGAGAATAGAAACGGCATTTTTTTTAAAAAAGAAAGGAAGAATTGCAAAATTTGGAAGAGGAGAGAGAGAGAGAGAGAGAGATGGGGTGAGACATAAATGGTGGGAATAGATAGAGCACCAATGAGTGTACCTCTTTTTACCTGCAACTTAATACCTTACACTACTACCTCTCTCTATCACCTTTAACCTCTTGGAATGACCAATGTACCCCTCCCCACTCCTATTTTTCAATTTTTGTCCCCTGCCCTGCCCCTTTCAATTAATTTTCCTTTTTGTGCATGTCATCTCACAAACTACATAATGGGATATATTATTAAAAACTACCCTGTAGTTTAACTTGTATTAAAAATAAAAATCTATTTTACTTCTTAGAAGATATTTACAAGAGTTAATTATACCAACCTTTCTTGAAGTTTTACCAACCATAAGTGGAGTTTACTTCATAGTTTTATACTTTTTAAAATTTATTTTATTAAATAAAAATTAAAAAATTAAAGAAAAAAATCTCATCCCTTTATCTTTAAGATGATGGACGGTGGAGATCCAACAAAGAAAAATATTTTTTTTTAAGAATCCATGTCTGGATTCTTCGTCGAAGAACCCTTTTTTAATAATAATTTTATTTTTTAAAAATTAAAAAAATCTCCACTATCCCTCTCAGGTGAGACGGATGAGAAAGATCTACACTTATTTTTATTTATTTAATAATTTTAAATATTATTTTAGGGGTATTTTGGTCTTTTTAACGTTTAAACACGGTCAACCGTTAACTCTAACGGAATTTGACTAACGGCAGGGGAGGTCGTTGTTAATAAACGATAAAGTTAACTCCGCTTGTAACTGACAAAATCAAAATATCGGGGAAGGTCGGTGTAATTAGTTCTATTTACAAATAATAATTTTAAAAATTAAATAAATTAAAAATTATCAATTAAAATAAAATTAATGAACAAATTTATTTGACCATCTATTAAAACAACCTGGAAACTCAACAAAACACAGAAAATATAAGTCAGAAAAAAAAAATATTTGATGATTGATGAATATTAAAAAAACCCAAAAATCAAAAACCATAAACCCATATGCTCTCATGACAAAACCTATGGCCATCAACGGCCACAACACCCAACCCCAAAATCGAACCCATCAACACCTCTCCCTCTACCGAAACCCCCTCTGATATCCTCTCCTCTTTATTTTTATTTTTATTTTTAATTTTTTTAATTTTTCCACTACCAATCATTATTCCAATCCAACCAAAACTTTAAAGGGAAATTATTTGTTAGAGAGAGGTTGTTAGAGAGAGAAAGAGGAGAGAGAAGAGAAAAGGGAAAAAGAGATCTCTTCAGCTACTAGCAAAGAAATCACTGATATCCCTCCAGTAAGAATATACAAAACTGCCACCCCACCCAACCACAACAAAACAGATACAGAGAGAGAACAATGTTATTATTTTTATATTAATTTTATTAAATAATTTTAAATTTTAGATATTTATTAAGTTACTTAATTACCTTTATGACTTTTCAAATATTTAACAGTTTATTAACGGCACTAAAGGTAGGAGGTTTTTCTTTTTGGAGTTTTATTGAAAATATAAGAGGATTTTGAGAAAAAAAATGAAACTAATGAGTACATTTTGGAGAATATATCAAACTATAGGGTAGTTTTTAATAATATCCCACTGTATAACCCTTTTGACTAATACTTTCTAACTATTTGTTTTTTATTTTACTTAAATAGCATAAAATTTTATTATGTGAAAGAATTTGATTAATGAGATCAAGGCATTATAATGTCATAAAAAAAATGCCCTAATGTCATTGTTTAGCTCCAAAGTTGTGTATAAAATTACGTTTTTAAGGAAGAATTTTACAAGAAATAAAATCAGTAGATCATTCTCATGTTAAAATTGCATTATTTCGATTTTTAACTATATATTAAACTGTTAATATCATAAGATTAATAATATATATGACTAAGTTAATATTGAGCTATCTTTATATAGGCTTATCGTTTCAACCTAATTTCAATTTCAAGTTTTAAACTTTTAAAACTGTATTGAATTAACCGTCAAATCCTCAAATTTTACTTCATGAACATAGAAATAAATTATGTATATTAGTTCGATTTTGGCATTATGTCAAATTAAACTACAATTCATCTTGTGAATGTTAAATTTGAGACATTGACCAAGATTCAATATAGTTTTATGGTTAGTTATACGATACGTGAAGTTATACTATATACATCAAAATTTGAAATTAAATGCTAAGTGCTCTTATATCATATGTAAGCAAAAAATGAATTAGTATAGGCAAAAAGGAAGTGCCAAGAGTTCCACCTTTACCTATTAAACCCTAAAATATGGGGAGACCTCTCCGGTAGTAGGAGTTGTCATTCTGGACCAAACTTATACCGTTTAATCTCGTTAGATTCTGATATATTCTTATTCAATTGTTATAAGAATTTTTTTCATTTTTGAAAAGAGAAGTGCCAAAGTTAGGTATAGATATTGTGTATATATATATATATATAAAATTGTATCCTTTTCCGTACAATTAGAAAAATAATTAGTGTTAATGTGTGATTATTTGTCTCATGTAAGTTTAGGCACAGTAGCCTTTGTCCTCGATTTTAAATGCCCTTAATTTGTGTACATGTTTGCTCTGTCTTCCATTTAATTGATATTTTTTAATATATTTTGGGTCAGAATATATACGTGGCCTCTCTATTTTTAGTTATTTAAAATTCATCGAAATTCTAAGAATATTATTTTTATATTTTATTGAATGACTCAAAACACCCAATTGTAGTCTTGCTGTCTAACAATTTTTGGAAGGTGTGTCATAATTTTTAATTAGTCTTAATTATTAAATTAAAATAGCCTTCAATTTGAACTTCTTTTATTTACTACAACTAGTAAATTTAATTAGCTGCATTTTTTAGGTTTACTAAAAAGGATAACATTTTTTTAAAATTATTTTTAGTACAATTGTTCAAACCACTAGCTTACATTTCCAATAAAGGTCAGAATTAATATATGTTTTAGAATTAAAAAAATAAATAAAATTTATTGTTTAAAGGGC